>JARQOD010006831.1:0-41303 GCA_033576555.1 Oophaga sylvatica | reverse complement strand
TTTAATAAATTTTTAAAACGATTTCTAAAACCCCTGGAATCTAAAACCCTTTTTCCACACAAATTCTTCCTACCATCGACTACCGGTGGGGAAAAAGGGGAACTCCAGGAACTATGGGTGTCCCCTTTAGAGGTAATGAAGAGGGGGGATTCCATATTCGGGCAGTTGAAGACGAAAAAAACGGCACTTAAAATTTTTACTGATTTAGGGGGTCCAATGTTTAGCCCAAATTTTTAGACGAGGAATCCTTAATTAAATTTCTGTTTGACAGCCAACCATTTCCCCCTTAAAAAGCTGGTGCAGTTTCAAATTTTATTGGCTTCTGTCCTTTTCTTGACCTTTTCCAGTTTTTCCTTTAAAAAAACTATTCTTAAAAGACTGATTCTTTCACCCCTGCTGGAAAGGCTTTCTGGGGGAAAATCGTTTTAAATGTTAGGTGAAACCTAGATTAGAGTAAAAAGGAACTTTTAGTGGAGGCACTCGAGAGTTTTTATAGAAACCAGCTAAGGAAGTAGATCCACCCATTCATCCGTGGGGGGCAATAAAGCGGGGGGAATATGCTCCAGGGTTTTTTTGGTTTTTCGTTCGGTTTCCCTTTTTTGGGGGGGATGAAACAAAGAAAAGGTTTTTTAATGTCCAGTGCTGCACAGAAAATTTTTCCAAAAACCCCCTGAAGTAATTGCACCCCTCTTTTCCCAAAAATAACCTAACGGTACTCCTTTAACGAAACACATCTTTAATCATCAATCGATGTCTGTTTTGCGGGGGAAACCCCCGACACGGGGGAAAAAATGAGCTGCTTTGTTAGGGGAACCCCCCCCTAGAAGGGTTTTTTCTTCCCCGAAGGTTGGGGACTCCCCAATGAAGCCCCTGAAAGGATCCCCGGGGCGGACGGGGGGGAAAGTTTAACAGACCGTTGGGGAGGACGAGGTTTTGCCTTGCACAGACCTCAATGAATGACAAAAACAAAACACCCTTTCCCGCAAGGGGGCCCCCCCCCCCCCCCAAAAAAAAAGAGAAAGAAACCCCGTGTCTTTAGAATTCCTTAGCCAGCTATTTTGGGGAACGTGAATGAGTTGCTCCCCTTAAAACTGACTGTTTCAGGAATTACAGACGTTGCCCCAAACCACACACCATTTTAAAGACAAGACTTTCGCCCCCGGGGGGGTTTGCCAAAAAGGAACCGAGGGAGCTTCCTTGACCCCCCTTTAATGGGGGGCTTGATTATGAATTACTCCTGGAATCAGATCAGGAAAATTCTTGGAGGAGTAATTGGAGTGTCTCGCTGATAAATCCAGAGAGTGCACAGCCTTTTTCCTTGCGCGACCTGGGGATAAGAATGATAAAATTAAATTTGGTTTTTAAAAAATTCCACGAGCCCCGGGAAGGGTCGGCCTTTTCCGACCCATAAACCAAGGTTTGTGGTCTTCAGGACGACTTTTGTGTGGCCCCTGAAGAAGGGTCTCCCTTTTTTTTAAGGGGGCAAAAAAAGGCCAACAACTCTCTATTCCCCATCGTGTTCCTCCAGCCGAAAAAAATGTGGGGAAAAAAAGGGGCGGGGGCAAGACTTCTTTCACCTGTTCTTGAAGAGTATGTCCAAAAAGGGACAGTCTAAGCATCCACCCTATTGAAAGGAAGCCGGGGGGTTTGGGGTACTGGATAGGTTCAGTGGTAAATTTATCTTTTTAGAGGGAAAATGCTTTTGGCTTGGGGGTCGGAAAACAATCTTTCGGGGGTTGTTTGGGGAAAAGACACTACCCAGAGAAAAAATTTAAGAAAGTCTAAAAAGTTGGAAAAAACCTGAAGCCTGTACCTCCTTCACTTTTTTGGCTTGGCCAATCCCCATGGTTGGGTTTTTCTTCCTCCTACTAATTCCTTGTGAGACAGTACATACCCCAAAATTGAATTTCGGTCCTATGGAATTCAACTTTTCAAGTTTGTTTTAAAAATATTTTGTCTTAGACGTTTTCCCAAGACCATTCTCACATGTCATGATGTTCCTCTGTGGAGTTAGAAAAATTAGAAATCATCCAAATAAATTACCACGAAGTTTCTAGGGAAAACCTAAGATGTCATCAACAAGTTTGGAATGGTGGGGGGGGGTACTCAGACCAAAAGGGGTAACTAGAATCCCCAAAAGGCCTGCGTGACCTGAAGCAGTCTTCCATTTTCCCCCGGTTAAACGGGGTAAAATTTAGGCCCCCCCAAAATCAGTTTTGAAAAAATTTTGGCATGTCGCACTCTTCCATAACTCAGGGATTAAAGGGGAAAGGATAACGGTTTCTAATAGTAACCTTTTGAGTTCCCTATAGTTACGCTGGCTCAGAGTCCCTTTCTTCTTTACAAGAAGATGGGGTGCACCGGGAGATGAAGGGGGCTTTTGAAGCCTTGGTAATTTTATTATGTAACCCTTTTAAAAGCCTTTAGCTCGGGCCCCCCCGGGGGGGAGATTTCCCAAAAAAGGAACTCTGCTCCAGGCAATAATTAAATTGGACAACTTGGACGGTGAGGAGGAAGCTGGTCACGTTTTTTCTTGTCACATAATCCCATAGTCCGGTATAGCTGGTTTTTTAGGGATGAATGATTCCTTTAGGAAAAGCAACAAAAATTTTTTGGATTCATTGTTTTTCGGGAAGGTAATTCCTTGGGGCTCCCGTTAATGGGGGGTTTGAGCCTGGCATTCCCCCCAAATAAGGGGGAAAGGGGGGGAAGAGATAAAATAAAGGACATTTTCCCTCTTGTGATCTTTACCCTAAAAACCCTCAAGGCTCTTTTCCGACCCCGGTCCAGGTCAGCAGGGACCATCCACGTTTCCATCTGTACTGGAGTACCCCTTTTTCAGAACGTTTTCCCGTTTCAAGCAAAGGAGAATCCATAAATTCCCCCTTGCCCTTGGCGATCATGCAGAGCTAGAAACCAAGGGGAAACCCAGATTTGATGGAAAAAAAAGAAAAGAGAATTTTTTTTTTTAAAAAACCGCTGGGACACCCTGAGGAACTTAAAAAAAGGAGCGTTTCACAAAAACGTCCTCAGGGGTAACGGAAATTTAAGTCCGAAATCAAAATCTTTTTTCCGCGATCTCTCTGGGGCATGAGGCGGGGGCCTGACAGATCCCTCTCGCAACACTCAAAAAGAATGAGTGCTGCAGTGTCTTACGAGAACGGCTGGGGCAGTTTTAATAAAATGCCTGATTTCCACAATAAAACATGTTCTCCAAAAAAGATGTTCCTTCGTGCATCACTAACCCGTTTTTTTTAAAAGATTTACCTGCAGGGTTCAGGTTCAGGTTCCCTTGTGATCCTACTCAAAGGCCTTGCTGGAGAGGAAGGTAGGAAAGGTTAGTCGATGCTTTTTGAACCATCTTTTTGCCGCGTTTGTCGACGAGATCAAACGGAGCAGTAGTTAATAAGTCACCAACGCAGGGGAGGGTCACACGAGCAGTTCATCCTTTTCAGTGGGATAAAACCCCTTTAAAAATAGATTTTTTGGCGGAACTGTCCCAGGTGGGAACAAGGGCCCATCTCCTGAAATCCAAGGCAATTCGTCCGGTGCTTACCTTGGGGGAAAGCTAACAGGCTGTTCAGCTGTTCCCTCAATTGGGGTCACAAAAACCTCCCCATGGTGAAAAAAATCTTTAATTTATTAAAAAAATCTCCTCGTCTAATTTAGGGGGTTTGCCCACATTAAAGCCTTTTTGGTAAGCAAATAAATTTAGTAGCACCTTAATCGTTCAGTGGGAAATTTTTAAGCATGTGCAGAAAAAAAAGATTTCTTGATTAATAAATCCCCCCGAATTTTTACGTTCCCCAAAACGAAAAGGGGGCAACTTGGAACCCCCCACTCGGGGGCTACGGGGGGAGCCTGGACTCGCCCCCTAAACCTCAATCCTGGCTCCAAATCCGGGTAGTCTGTCCAACCACTTGCAAATTGTGATTATTGAGGTCCTGTAGTTTGTAAAACGGGCTTTATTTTCGCAAATCTGCAAGGATTTACAGTCACTCCCAAATTCCTTTATGCGGGCCTCCATTTTCCCCTCTTTTAAAACAGGGTTTTTTGGGGAAGAAAGGGGAAAAAAAAAAAACAATGGTTCACTGTGGCAACACGCAGAGGAAAAAAAAAAATTTAAAGGGGAAATGCCCCCGGAATGGTTGTGAAAGTCACAACCCCCTTTATACAGAAAGTTTCAACCCCAAAAATTGATTTCCGAGTTTTAGCAGACAAAAAAAAAAGAAAGGGAAAAAAAAAAAAACAATAGTGTTTAGCTTGGTAACACTGCAAAAGAAAAAATTAAGGAATTGTCCCTGGGGAAGGTTGTGAGAAGTCACAACCACTGTCATCACAGAAAGTACAACGGACGTTGTATCCAATACAGCAAACAGCCTTCCCCACCCGCAAAAAATTTGGCTTCAAATTTGTAATTAGTAGTACATTCATATAGCTCTTGTCTTGGGTGCGATGAAAACACAGGGGGCACAGGTTTATATGAAAAGTCCGTATTCCCCTTATACAAGTTGGGAAAATAGTCACACATTTGCAGACACAGAAACGGGGGCAAAGCAGGCCCCGAGTAATCCAAAATACAATCAATTCCCCAAACGATTCAGGATCTTCTTCCTGTTCCGTAAGTCCATGCAACGTGGGGGTTTTAAAGGCAGGGTTCGGTCCACAAGTGCTTAAGTTTCCCAGTAGGAAAACTGGGTACAAAGGCCCCAAGGTTTAAAGGGGTCAAGTCAAGGTTCATGATAGATTCTGAAGCCCGATTGCTCGCGTGGCTGCTTAAGAAGCAAAAAGGGAGAACCCGGGGGGGGAAAGCAAGCTGGAAAAATCCATTTTGATGGGGCAAGATAGCTGCGCAAGACAAAAGTAAAATGGTGACGAACAACTGGTTTAAAAGGGAAAATATACATAGAACCTTACAATTCCCATAAAGAGGAGATGGAGACACATGGACGCCGTGTGCCGTGACCTGGGTTTTCAGTTTTTTAGGATTTCATAAAAGTGCCGTCGACCACATTTTTAAGCACTTCTGAAAAGGACAATTTTAAAAAAAAGGGCCCCCGAAGTCAGAGAAATTTGCTGCCCCCATTTGTAAATAGACCCCTGGGGGGGTTTTCTGTCACGTCACTAAAAATTTTGAGGGAAAACCCCAAAAATAAGTGGTCAGGTAAGTCCCGGGGTAAATGTGATCCCAAAATTACATAAAATGTTCTGAAAAAAGCTTAACCAATCCCAAAGATAGCAACCCTCATCAGGTCTGTCATCTTTAATGGAAAAATAGGGGCTTCCACTACTGGTAGAAAAAAGGTTTTTAAAGGGGGAAAATTGCTTTTCTACCCTTGGGGCCCCTTTTTTTTGGAACCAAAAGCTATTAAGGAAAACTGTGCCCACGAAAAATAGCCCCCCCGTCCCCCCTGGTCTCCCGCATGGCTAGGTACTGTACATTAAATAGGGGGAAAGTATTCAGACCTTTTAAATTTTTCACTCTTTGTTTCATTTACCCTTTTTTGGAAAAATTCAAAAAATTTCATTTTTTTTCATTAATGTCACTTTTGCGCCCATCTTGTCTGATAAAAACCCCGAAAGTAGAATTTTTTAAATTTATTAAAAAAAAAAATGAAATACACAGGGGCATAAGTACTCAACCCTTTGTCGCCTATATTTAAGTCTCTGCTGTCCATTTCCTTGTGATACCCTTGAGATGGTTTACACCTTCATTGGGGGGCCGCTGTGTTTTTTTTTAAATGATAGGACTTGATTTGGAAAGGACACCCCCGACTTTTAAACCTCCCCAGCTCCAGTGCATTTCGAACAAATGAAAAACAGAGGTCAAACGAATGCCAAGAACTCAGGACGAATTTGGCAAGGCACACATCGGCCAAGGTTACAAAAATTTCTGCAGTACTCAAGGTTCCAAGAGCACAGTGGCCCCATAAAACCCTTTAAAAGGAAGAAAATTTTGGGCCCCAAAAATCTTCGTAGAATTTTTGGGCCATCCAGCCAAATGAGCAGTGTGGAAGAGCCTGGGTGGGAGATAAAGAAAACCCCCAAAATCACTGTGGCGAGCTCCTAGAAGCAGAAGGAAAATGGGGAAAATTCCCAGGGGAACATCCTGCAGCCCCCATCATCTGGCCTTTTGGCAGGGGCCCCCCGGAAGCCCCTCCTCAGTGCGGAAAATATAATACATGCACACTCAAAGGATTATGATGCCCAAAAAGTGATTAATATTTTTTCACACAAATCTGGGAGGGGTAACAGAATAAGCAAAAAGGATATATTATAATAACGGTAGGGGCGTCACTCTGTTAAGCCCCTTTTGGATGCCAAGCGCAACACGCCTGCGCGTCTGGCTCCGACAGAGTGAGGGGTCCGAGCGGGGTACCGTATGGCGCCGAGATGGTATGCGTGGTGCATACCGCGATCTCGGGGGCCCCTACTCACAAAATTTCCTGCCGGGAGGGCGTTTTTCCCGGGCTTCTTTTTTCCCGGGCAGGGGGCCGGAGTGCGCGTGGGGCGCGCATGCCAAAGCGTTTCCGGCGCCTTTTGCGAAGACCCATTTTACGTGGGTTTTTAAAAATGGGCCCCGGCCCCCCTGTATGGGCATGCGCGTTTTTCCCCGGGCCCTTCTTCCCCCGGGGGCCGCGAAAAGGAACAGCCTAGACGGGGTGAAAGGTGAGTATAAGTGTTTTTTTTTTTTTTTGGGTATCTGAGAGTTTTTAAAAGGGGGGGGGGGGCCATGCACTCAGGATAGGGGGGGGGGTGAGGGGGGCCTGCACATCAGGATTGGGGGTGGGGGGGGCCCCGCACTCAGGATGGGGGGGGGGTGAGGGGCCCCGCACTAGGATGGGGGGGGGTGAGGGGCCATGCCAAAAAGGTTGGGGGGTGAGGGGGGCCCTGCACACAGGGGTTTGGGGGGGTGAGGGGACCATGCACATCCGGGGTGGGGGGGGGGGGACCCCGCACATCAGGTTGGGGGGGGGGGGGGACCTGCACATGGTTTTTGGGGTGAGCGCCCTGACAGGGGGTTGGGGGGGGAGCGGACCATGCACATCAGGATTGGGGGGGGTGGGGGGGAAACTCACATCGGGATTGGGGGGGAGGGGCCTGACTCGGTTTGGGGGGGGGAGAGGATCATGACACAGGTTGGGGGGGTGAAAGGTATGCACTCAGGAGGGGGGGTGAGGGGACCATGAACAGAAGGGGGGGGTGAGCGGCCCCTGCACATAAATTGGGGGGGTGGGGGGACCATGCACATAGGATGGGGGGGTGAGGGGACCATGACATCGGATTGGGGGATGAGAGGATCATGACATAGGTTGGGGGGGGTGGGGGCCCCTGCACGTCAGGATTGGGGGGTGAGGGCCATGCACACAGGGTTGGGGGGGGGGGGGGCCATGCACATCAAAGGGGGATGGGGGCCATAAAATGGGGATTGGGGGGTGGGGGCCTTGCACTCTTTTTTTTGGGGGGGTGAGGGCCATGCACACAGGGTTGGGGGGTGGGGGGACCATGCACACAGGGGGGGGGGGGGGGCCAGCAATCAGGAGGGGGGTTGAGGGGCCCATGCACATCAGGATTGGGGGGTGAGGGCCCAAGCACTCGGAGGGGGGGTGAAGGGCCATGACAGGGGATTGGGGGTGAAGGCCATGCACATCGGATTGGGGGGTGGGACCTCACCGGATGGGGGTGGGGGGGGACCATCCTTCGGGTTTGCGGATGAGGGGACCATGCACACGGTTGGGGGGGTGGGGGACCATGCAACAGGTTGGGGGGGTGAGGGGACATGCACTCAATTGGGGAGGGGGGACCAGCACATCGGGATTGGGGGGTGGGGGGGACCATGCCATCAGGTTGGGGGTGAGGGGACCTGACATCAGGAGGGGGGTTGGGGGGACCAAAATCGGGTTTTGGGGGGGTGGGGGGCCAGCACATCGGGGTTGGGGGGTGAGGGGCCCCGCCATGGATTGGGGGGTAGGGGGGCTGACATCGGGTTGGGGGGGTGAGGGGACATGATCCGGGTTGGGGGGGGGGGTGGGGACCGGCACTCAAAGGGGAGGGGAACCATGCACATTAATTGGGGGGTGAGGGGACCATGCGTGGGTTTTGGGGGGGGGGGGCCATGACATCAGATTGGGGGTGGCGGACCATCACATCGGATTGGGGGAGGGCCATGCACATCAGGTTTGGGGGGGGGTGAGGGGACCATGCCATCAGGTTGGGGGGGGTGGGGGACCATTCCCCCGAATTGGGGGGGGGGGGCCATGCATTAGGATTGGGCGGGGGGTGCCCTTTTTAAACCAGTTGGGGTGGGTGGGGGGACCGTGCACCCCGGGTTGGGGGGGGGGGACATGATATCATGTGGGGGGGGGGGGGCCATGCCAGTCATGTGTGCATTGCCACGAAGATCGTCGCGGTTGCACTTTTGAGTCCCCCACAGCTAGTTCTGTTTCTTTGTGTTTGGAAAAGCAGGGGTTAATTCTGTCTGTGTGGGTGGGAGGGGTTGCAGTTTCTCCCAGCTGCAATTGATTATTTGTTGATTGGTTTTTTTTTAAAAATTCTGGTTGTCTGTTGGGGGGGTTGCCAGTAAACCTTCAGCAGACCCCAGATGAATAAAACGTATAGATTTTTGTTGGGCTCCTTAGTTTTCAAAAACTCAATTTGGTTTTGGGTTTATTCCCAGACCATTTATGTTTTTGGTGTTTGAGTGTGTATGCAAGCGAGTTTTTCCCGCTGTTTTATATGTCTAATCTGTGTATTTACTAAGTCAGCCTTCCCCCTTTTGGGGTAGTCAGGACCTTTTTTGGGGGCGATTCAGGGTCAGGGTCGATAAGACGGGGTTTTTTTTGGTGATTGGACCTCTAACCTTATCATACCTCAAGGTGGGGGTTATTTTGGCCCCCTTTTTTGGGGCAGGTTGACCCCCGGGCCACCTCTTTCCTTTTCGTCATCAAGCCCAAATTAACCCCGAGTTAGCGATATGTGTCAGGTAAATCTTTCTATACTTACATGTGATTTTGCTATATAGTTTTTGTATAGAGTGTTGTTCCTGATTTAAAAGTTTACTGACATTGTAAAATATCATTTGCAGCGTGACTTTTTTACTGGCAATAAAAATTATCTCCCTTACCTGGATCCATCCCAGTGGGGCTGCAGTTTCAGGGATTTTCCCCGGAGCGACGGCATTAATCCAAAGTTTGTCCCCTGGGGGAAACCAAGTTAACCTAAGGTTGCTCTCCCCGGGCAGGTTCCTGTGGGCGGACAAATTTTTCACCTTCCGGGGGGCATGTAAATTGTATTTTCGGCTTCGGCCTCGATCATCGGGGGGGAGGAGAGAAGTGGGAATTGTTTTCATTTTTCAAGGGGCCCTCAAACCGGGGGTTTTCCTTCCTCCGGGATCCCCCGGTTACGTCTGTGATCAATTTTTTACTGCCCGGGATTGGTATATGTGACCAAATGGGGCTCTCTTGCTGAGACAAAATTACGTAAAAAAACAGCAGGGGACGTCCGGGAGAGGAATTTGCTTTGAGTTTTAGATGGGCCACAGATACTCAGGGAATGACCCACCTTTTTGGGCCGTTTGTCAGGGGGTTTTTGATAAATTAAAAGGTTTTGGCTCGTATGATCCCTCCCCTTTTCTGGGGTCTATGGCCTTAGCTACCCCCACTGATAGACGGCTTCGGAGGGGTGGGAACCCCCCTCCCTGTTGTTTCTCCACGTCCCAAAAATCCTTATTTTGGGTTCCCCCTTGTTGTTCGGAGGCCCCATGCATTGGGAGGGACATCATTTGTAGGGGGGGATTGGGGACGCCGCAGGACTAAAGATTTTTTTTTTCGGGGGGAAAAGGGGGCTTTTGTTGGGAATGTCCCTCCCGTGTCTTTTGGCCCCAAAAATCCCGGAAAAAATGTTAACCCCCGGGTTGTGGGGGACGCCCCTGGGGTTTGTATTTCACCGCCAGTTCTTCTCAGTTCCTTGTACCGTGGGGTGGTAGTTGGTCGAGAGTGGAGGTTGTTGTTTTTTTTGATAGTGGTCCGGGCTAATCTTTGGCTCAGTTTTCCGGCTCAAGGTATGCACTGAGTGTATTGGTAACCCCGATCCCTTTTTCCTTTGACGGGGGCCTTTGGGGCAAGGTAGCTTTGTTATGGGTTTTCATTGACCTTGGGGGGGCAATACTTAGGAACAATTATTTGTTATTGTTGGGGGGTCTCCATCCCATTTTGGGGGCTTCCTTGGGGTTGGTTAAACAAAAAACCCGTGTTAATTGGCCCCCGAGAAAAAAGCCAATGGTGGGGTTTTTTTCAAAAGCAACTGCATGAACCAGTCATCAGGGGGTGTGCCTAGTATTTTTCCCCCTTTTTTGGGGGTTTTTGGGGGTTTTTTTCTCTGAGGGGGGGTGTCGGGAGTTGTCTCCCCATCGCTGTATGACTGCTCTTTAAAACTCCTTCCCCGATCTAAGTTGCCTAAAGCTAGGTTTTTTTTTTTAAAATCTTTGGTCCTGAAGGCGGGCTATGAAAGATTATATTTCTGAAAGTCTGGCAAGGGCATATTAAACCTTCTCTTCCCCTACCCGGGGGTTCTTCTTTGTGAAAAAAAAAATGGAGGCCTCGCCCTTGCTTGGATTTCGCGAATTAAATCGGATTTGTTCGAACCCCTATCCACCCCTTTATTCCTGATTCTTCAACCAATTGTTGGCCCAAATGGTTTTCTAAATTGGATTCAGGGGGGGGTAAATCTGATTGGGTTTTAAAAAAGGGGGATGAGTGGAAAAGGCGTTTAAAACCCGGGGGAATTATGAAACCTATCATGCCTTTTTTTTGATACTGCACCAACGTTTTCCAACTTTTTGTTAATGACATTTTGTCACCTTGTGGGGCTGTTTGGGTTTTTATTTTGGGGGCACATTTTAATTTACTCGCCGATCTTTGTCTCATAGGGGCTGTGAACAGGTGTTGCAATCTGCGGAAATAAAATACGCCAAACTGGAGAAGGTGGTATTTGCCATCAGGAACTTCAGTTTTTGGGTTTTTTTTTGTCAGCCTCCGGTTTCCTATGGCCCCCAAAAAAGGGAGAGCGGGTTTTTAATGGGATCAGCCAGGGGTCTAAGGCTCTGAGCTTTTTTTTTGGGGTTTTCTAACTACACCGGAAAAAATTTTTATTTGTAATTTCTCTCTGTCGTCAAAACCCCTCATGACATGACAAGAAAAGGGGGGGGGTTTTTAAATGGTCGGACAAGTTTCCCAACCTTTTTTCCCCTTGAAAATGTTTTGCTTGGACCGTTTATCCACCAGTGCATCTCGCCGTTCTTTTGGGGTGGATGCGTAGGGGTGGGTGCATATTTCCAGGGTCCCCCCCCGGTAAATGGCATCCGTGCGCTTTCTTTTCTAAGAAATTGTCGTCCCCGAAAGGGGGAATATGATAGGGGCAATGGGGAAATTTTTTGGCCTTTTAAGTTAGCTTTTGAAAAATGGGTCACTTTTTGGAGGGCATCCACCGGTTACCGTTATACTGATCAAAGAACCTGTTGTTTTTGGAACCGAAGGGGGTCTGAATTCCAGAAAAGTCGAGGGGGGTTGTTTTTTACCGGTTTAATTTTGTCGTATTTTCGCCCGGGGGGTTTGAATGTAAAGGTGATCCTTTCTCGCAGTTTCCCCGGGGCCGGGAAAAGTGACCCAGCCTATCCTTCAGGAGGGGGGGTAGTTTGTGTATTTTCTGAGTTGAGGGGGAGGTGTTGGGCCGGGGGGGCGCCCTGCAGGACCTCCAGGGAATTTTGTCCCAATCTTTGAGAAAAAGGGGTTTTTTTGGGGGACATCAAATTTTTGCTCTAGGGACACCAGGGAAAAGGCTACTTTAGATCCCTTTCTCGGGGTTTTTTGGGGCCTTGCTAAAAAAGATGTTAAACTTTTGTCGATCATGGGGGTGTGTGCTCCTCTAAAACCCTCTCCCGTCCGCGGGGCCCTTTTTTCCTTTAAAAATTTTCCGGAGCGTCCATGGCTCATTTATCTATGGACTTCATTAGGACCCCTCCTCTCAGGGAATCGTCATTCTGGTGGTTGTTGACAGTTCAGTAAGATGGCACCTTTGTTGCTCTTCCGCACTCCCCCAAAGCTAAAACTTGGCGCAGGGGTTTTTAGGGGAACGTTGACCTTCTGGTGCCCTTTGTGTGGTGTCAGTGGGGTCTCAGTTTGTGTCAATTTTTTTGGGGGCTTTTGTTTACGTCGGGGGTGCAAAATTTTTTTCCTCGCTTTCCCGCGACCCCCAAGTCGACAGAGGTCTGAATCAGAGCTTGAGAAATATCTCCGGTGTTTTGTCTCAGAAAACAAGAGGATGGGGTTCTTTCTTCCTCTGGGGGAGTTCGCTCTTAACAACGGGGGGCGAGTCCATGGTAAGTCCCCGTTTTTTGGGGATATGTTTTCATCCCCTTTTTTTTCTTTCAATGGGGGGGGGGGCCCCTGGGGGGTTCCCGGGGGAGCGTTTTCGTGTCACTTGCTTCTGTGTGGAGGGTGTATTGAATAATCGAGTGCGATGGGGAACCGTTACAAACGTATGGCTAAGGGGGAAAGATTTCTGGTCCAATTGAATTGAACGATTGGTATGGTTGTCTACCAGGAATATAAAACTTAAAGTGCCCTCCTGGAAACTGGGTCACAGTTCAAGGGCCGTACAGGATCATTAAATAATTAATCCTGTGGCATTGTCTGGACCTCCCTCCTCTTTTAAAAATTTCCATAATGTGTTCCAAAAGTCTTACTTAAAAGGTTTGTGGCACCAGTCATCCGTCACCTCTCCTCCTCCTCCGTGTTGGTCAATGGTAACTTGGAATTTCAAGTATCAAAGATCATGACTCACTCTGAATCCCCGGTCCCTTCGTACTTGGTGCATTGGAAGGGGTATGGTCCAGAGGAGAGGACGGGGCCCCGCGTCTGATGTTTAACGCAGATCGTGGTTCGGCCCTTTTCCCACAGAACTCCCCCGGCGGCCTGGCCTGAGGGTCCGGGCCCCTGTAAAAGGGGGGGGGGTACTGTCTGTGGCATTGCCACGAAGATGTCGCTTGCACTTTTGCTTCTCACAGCTGACTGCTGTTTTTTGTGTTTGGAGCTAGGGAGTTAATTCTGTCTGTGTCGGTTCTGGGACTGGGTGCAGTTTCTCCCAGCTGCAATTGATTTTTTGTTGTTTGGGTTTCCTTTAAAATTCCTGGTTGTCTGCTTGGGAGTGCCAGTGAAACCTTCATGAGACCCAATAGGAATGGAATTTATAGGACTTTAGTTGTGATCCTTAGTTGTTCTAAGCCAACTTGGGGTTAGGTTTATTTCCCAGACCATTTATGTTCCTTTGGGTTTGAGTGGTATGCAAGCGAGTGTTTCCTGTCTTCTTTATGTCTAATCGTGTATTTAGCTATGTCAGCCCATACCCTTTGGTGGTAGTCAAGGATCCTTCTTAGGACTGATTACAGGGTTTCAGGGTCTGATAGTGCGGGTTTGGTTGGTGACGGACCTCTGAACCATTATCAGTACCCCCAAAGGTGAGGGATTAGTTAGGACCCCATTTTAGGGTCAGGTTAGATCCCGGTCCACCTCTTCCTGTTTCAGCTCATCAAGTCTCAAGATTAACCCTAGTTAAGCAGTATCGTGTCAGGTAAATCTATTCTATACTTACATGTGAGTGCTTAAAGTTGTTGTAAAGGTTGTTCCTGTTTAATAGTTACTGACATTGTATAATTATTAGAAAAGCGGACAGCACATCAGGATTGGGGTGAGGGGACCATGCAATCAGGATTGGGGGTGAGCGGACCAAGCAATCAGGGTTGGGGGGTGAGGGGACCATGCACACAGGATTGGGGGGTGAGGGGACCATGTACATCAGGATTGGGGGGTGAGGGGATCATGCATCAGGATTGGGGGGGTGAGGGGCCCATGCACATCAGATTGGAGGGTGAGCGGACCATGCACATCAGGATTGGGCGATGAGGGGACCTTCATACCAGGAGCGGTGAGTACTCTGTATGGCGCCGGAGATCGCGGTATGCGTACTGGATGCATACCGCGATCTCCGGCGCCATACTCACATACTTACCTGCCCGGGAGGAGCGTTGCCACGGCGCTTCTCTTCTCCCGGGCAGGAGACCAGGAGTGCGCATGGCCAATAGCGCTATCAGGTGCCATTTTGCTGCAGACACATTTTACAGTGTGTCTTCAGCAATATGGCGCCGGACCCGCGCGGTTGGGCATGGCGTACTCCGGCGCGCTCTCCTCCCTGGCGTCCAGCTGAACGGAACAGCGCTGGAGCACAGGGATGAAAGGGAGTATAAATGTTTGGTTTTTTTGGGGTATCTGTGCAGTTTAATAGCGTGAGGGGGCCATGCACATCAGGATAGGGGGGGGGCGTGAGGGGACCATGCACATCAGGATTGGGGGGTGAGGGGGACCATGCACATCAGGATTGGGGGTGAGCGGACCATGTACACAGGATTGGGGCGTGAGGGGACCATTCACATCAGGGTTGGGGGGTGAGAGGACCATGCACATCAGGGTTGGGGGTGAGGGGTCCATGCCATCAGGGTTGGGGGGTGAGGGGCCCCTGCACATCAGGATTGGCGGGTGAGGGGACCATGCACATCAGGATTTGGGGGGTTAGGGGACCATGCACATCAGATTGGGCATGAGGGGACCATTCATACCAGGATTGGGGGGTGGGGGACCATTCATACCAGGATTGGGGGGTGAGGGGACCATTCATACCAGAATTGGGGGGTGACGGGACCATTCATACCAGTATTGGGGGGTGAGGGGACCATGCATTCCAGGATTGGGCAGAAGGTGACCTGCATACCAGGATGAGGAATGGGGTGCCATGCATAGTAGATTTCGGTGGGGGTGAGGGGACATACATACCAGGTAGGGATGAGGGGTGCCATGCATACCAGAATAAGAGGGGGAAGCACATCCAGAATGGGAGACCATGTACCTAAAAAAATGCTTGCCACCCCGGGCGTAGAACGGGTTCATCACTGTACAATATAACGTTTCGGCTCGGCGGAGCCTTTATCGAAAAAATTGTGTAAAACAAAAAGAAACAAATAAATAAAATAATTGTACAATCACAATTCAATGTCAGTGAAACAAAAATAAAAAAGTCATCCTGGTGCATATTTGTACATAGAGGATCATAGTGGGTGCAATACACATTAAGTTAAAGAAAGATTATTTCTACAGTTAGTAGACTGTCAAAGGTAGTGGTAACAATGGGCATGAAATAGAGAAGAATATATAGTTACCTTTTACTCTAGTGCCAAAAGAATGCTATATAGAAAAGGGGTGAGAAAACCCCTTGCGGTGTCACAGTGTAACTATAAAGAATGGTAGAACAATGTTAAGCATATTGAAGATATAGAGTAAAAACCATAAGAACGGATAGCATGTTACCTAATCAAATGTAATCGTCCATACAAGGTTGAAGGATCACCCTCAACGGTTGACATTCGCAATATTTACAAAAGGTGTGCATATTCAATTAAGACCTGCCATAAGATGCCCAGAGGGGCATAGTAGAGTGTGAATGGGGAAAGAGTGTATTTATATGGTGGGGTTAATGTTCAAAGCCATGCCTCTAGCTGCCCTAACAATAGCCGCGCTTGCGTAGTCAGACGGCCAGCTGCGCAACGTCACTTCCGGTCTGGTGTCACCAGGGGATTATAAGCACTCACTACGAGCTCAGGGAAGCACACACGCTGAATTAGCTTGGCACGGGAAGCCCCGCTTTGAACATTAACTCCTCCAGGTAAATACCCTCTTCCCCAGTTCACACTCTACTATGCCGCTTTTTGTTGATAATTCTAAGCAATATGTGTGGAGAAAATCAGGCACTGCTTAACACCTGCCCAATACAACCCCAACAGTGGTGGTGGCAGCATCATGCTATAGGGGTGTTTTTTCTGCTGCAGGGACAGGACAACTGGTTGCAATTGAAGGAAACATGAATGTGGCCAAGCACAGAGGTATCCTGGATGAAAACCTCTTCCAGAGTGCTCTGACCTCAGATTTGCTGAAGGTTCACCTTCCAAAAAGACAAATGACCCTAAGCACACACTAAAATAACAAAGGAGTGGCTTTAGAAAAACTCTGTGACCTAAACATCCTGACCTAAACCCAATTGAGCATCTCTGGAAAGACCTGAAAATATCTGTCCACCAACGTTCACCATCCAACCTGAGGGAACTGGAGAGGATCTGTAAGGAAGAATGGCAGAGGATCCCAAATCCAGGTGTGAAAAACTTGTTGCTCATTCCCAAGAAGACTCATGGCAGTATTAGCTCAAAAGGGTGCTTCTACTGAGCAAAGGGTGAATACTTATGACCGTGTGATATTTCAGTTTTCTTTTTAATTATTTGCAAAAATTTCTACATTTCTGTTTTTTACAGACAAGATGGGGTGCAGAGTGTACATTAATGAGAAAAAATAAACTTTTTAATTTACTAAATGACTGCAATGAAACAAAGAGTGAAAAATTTAATGGAGTCTGAAATACTTTCCGTACCCACTCTACATTTGGAGTATTTTTACATTCAGCAGAAATTGTGGGACAAATTTTGGTGCCATTTTTACCCATTTACCAGTATGAAAATGTAAAACTTGGGGCTAACACGCAATCTTGGTGGTAAATATGTAAATTATTTTTTCTTCACTGCCTAATGGTATAAACGTCTATGACACACCTGTGGTGTCAATATGATCACTGCACCCCTAGATGTACTCATTGATAGGTTTAGTTTGTAAAAAAGTGGTAACTTATGGGGGGTTCTGCTGTTCTGGCACCTCAGAAGTGCTGTCAATATAACATGGCTCCCTCAAAAAGTGCAGCAAAATCTGCACTGTAATAAGGGGCTACTTCCCTTCTGAGCTTTGCACTGTGCCTCAAAAGTAGTTTTCGACTACATATTGGGGTATCAGTGAACATAGGAGAAATTGCACAACAAATTTTGAGGTCCATTTCTCTGTTACCCTTGTTAAAATACAAAATTTGGAGCTAAAAAAGATTTTTTGTTGGAAAAAATTTGATCTTTTTATTTTCAAGGCTCAAAATTGTAAACTTTTGTGAAGCACCTAGGAGGTTCAAGGTGCTCAATACACATCTAGATAAGTTCACTAAGGGGTCTAGTTTCCAAAATGGGGTAACTTGTGGGAGTTTTTCTGTGTTTAGTGACATCAGGGGCTCTCAAACATGACATGGCGTTCGCTAATTATGCCAGCAACTTTTACATTCAAAGAGTTAAATGGTGCTCCTTCCCCTCCGAGCCCTGCTGTGTGCTCAAACAGTGGTTTTCCCCCACATTTCGGGTATCGGCATGCTCAGGAGAAATTGCACAACAAATTGTATGGTTCATTTTCTTCTGTTACTCTTGCAAAAGTAAAAAAAAGGCCTAAAGGAACATTTTTGTGAAAGTTAAATGTTTATTTTTTCTTCCATATTCCATTAATTCCTGTGAAGCACCTGAAGGGTTAATTAACTTCTTGAATGTGGTTTTGAGTACCTTGAGGGGTGCAGTTTTTAGAATGGTGCCACTTTTGGGTATTTTCTGTCATATAAAACCCCTCAAAGTCACTTCAAATGTGAGGTGGCCCCTAAAAAATTGTTTTGCAAGTTTTGTTGAAAAAATGAGAAAACTCTGGTCAACTTTTAAACCCTTATGCTTTCTAACAAAAAAATTTGGACGTGTGACTATTCATGTTGCATCTGACTGCTGTTTATTAGACCTCATTCAAAAGACCGTGTTTAAAGATGTACGTGAAAAAAATGGTACCTGTGTCATCAGGGTTTTAGATCTTTGTGTGGTCTGTGTGTCTCATCAGTGTGTTTTTACCATCAGTATATGGTCCATGTGTTCCATTAGTGTGTCATCAGTGTCTTTCACAGAAGGATAAAAAATTAATAAATTGCAAAGCTTCTCCTATCCTTTGCAATGTTAAACACGGACAGACACAGATAGCACTCCGAATTTGGCTTTAATGTATTATGCATCTCATAACGTCTTCTTGAGGCAGGTTTGCCTTGAAATTTGCTTAAAAAATATTCAGGGAAAGCTCAAAAGAATAAATCTATGAATTTCTACATTATGATCAATTCCAGTACGCTGTAATGTCTGTAGGAAGTGTGCTGGAGAGGCGGATGCTGGGCACTAAACTACCAGTCAGCAGTTGTCAGTGGAGGGAGGTGAAGGGGAGCACCTTCATGGATGGCACAGTGCGAAGTTTTTAGGAGGTTTGTTCACAGTGTAGCATCCTGCATCTTATGGAGCAGTTGCCCTCCCAGCTTACTCGACTTCTACAATGTGAATTATTAATGAAAATGGTCTAAGTGATGAATGGAGCAGCAAGAAGAAAAATATACAGATTTTTCCTTCAATAAATAGCACCTACTTGAAAGGGTTGTTCAGGCATAGGTAGTTAATTTACCTATCTGCAGGATAGGTTATCATTAGCAGACCTGTACAGGACTGACACCCCACAGGCCAGTTGTTTATCACTTAATTGGCGACCATATTGAATTAGAACAGAGCTGCTGTATCTGGAGTAGCAAGAAATGGATGCTAAACTTTGAACTGCCTGATCTCTTACCTCCATTCAATGTGTTTATTATCAGCCTCTGCTAGAGCAAAAACCAGCTGATAAGTGCAGACACCAGATGTCATATCCCCAGTGATTTGTTACTGATGACCTATTCCATGAATATCAGAGTAATCTCTTAATGACTGTACATTAAGGGATTACTTAAAAATGTTCCTTCACCACTTTGTCTATGTTAACACGTAGCGTTTTTGATGCGTTTTTCAATGTTACCATTGATTTCCACCAATACAAGTGCATTTACTGGGAAATGTAAATGTAGCATTTAACAACCTTAGCTGGCCATGTGGTGTGTGACACATCATTAGACACATCTTGTTTCATTTATGAAGGAGTGACTCTTCAAGTCACAGAGTCTATTTTTGTAGCTGCATCAGTCGGTATTACTATTCTTAAAAGACCATTATTAAACAGTGGGTCTCCTATACTGTTATTGCCTATACATTGAGTGGCTGGGCTGTCAAAAATTAGGATGTGTTAGGGTCTGCGGAACGCACCAAATATAAGATGTAGAGAGGTGCGTTCGCAGCCCGGGGTCCACCGTGCGGCAGAGCCTGCTGCTAGTAAAATGGTGTAAGTAGCGAACTCTGTTATCCCACGAGTCGCTAAAATAAACGCCATAGCGCGCTGTGGAGTTTAATGCGAACTCTGGTAATCCACAGAGCCGCTAGCGGGAATGCCGCAGCACTATATGGCGATATAAAGCGAACTCTGTTACACCACAGAGTCGCTGAGGTAAAGACGCAGAGATAGGTACTGTGTCCTGTTAACCCCACAGGGATATACAGATAACTGCTGTGCGGATAGCAGTCCATGATCATGCAGACGCAATGCAATCAAGCAATCTCCTCACCGGAGAAGCCGGTATTCTAGGGGCTTATTTCAGCTAAGCCCTGACCACGTGCACCCAAATCTCCTCACCGGAGGTGCCGGTATTCTAGGGGCTTAATTCAGCGAGCCCTAACCACATGCGTACATGATCACACTGGCGCAAAGCACATAATGCAATTGATCCTAGCGCAAGGCCGTGCGGTAAGGACAGCCTTTTATAGCAGCCACGAGAAAAAGACCTTCCAGTAAGGATCAATGGGAGGCTGCTTCAGAACATCGACAGACAAAGGACCTTCCAGAAGGACCAATAGGAGTGGCAGCTGTGTCTGAGCATGTGACCCCTGATCTCCAATGGGAGATCTCGCCCTGGGCATGCTCAGACGAAGCACAAAGGACTTAGACCTAAAGACATCTGCTCGCCGCTGACCAGTACTGTCTATAATAGCAGAACCTGAAGAGGCAGCAGCAAGTCTCTGCACAGCATTAGATCGGGCGAGACGCTGGGACCGACATCTTTGCTGAGCAAGCTCCACCGCGGCTGGAGATGGGATGGAGGACCGCAGCAGGACTGGTTCGAGACTCTCCTTGTGCAGCAGTGGGATCTTGAATCCTAACATTACCCCCCCTCCTAGGGCCTCCCTTCTTTGGGCCTCGCTGAGCTCAAAGGCAGCGATGAGCTGCGGAGCATGAACATGCTCTGAAGGCTCCCAGGACCTATCTCAGGCCCATAACCCCTCCAATCCACCAAATAATTTTTTTGCCTCGTACCACCTTGCACTCAACAATGGCGTTCACCTCATGATCATCAGAAGATGAACTGATGTCCCGGCAGATGACTCGGAAAACCGGGAAATGGCCACGGGTTTCAGGAGGGACACGTGAAAAGTGTCGGTGATACCAAGGCGAGGCGGAAGGTAGGCGGTAAACCTCCGGTTCACCTGCTCAAGAACTTTAAAGGGACCCAAAAAGCGAGGAGCCAACTTGGTGGACTCTACACGTAGCCTGATGTTTCGGACAGAGAGCCACACTAGGTCACCCGGAGCAAATGTAGGAGCGGGGCGCCAATGGGCATCGGCCGAAGACCTCATCCTCTCTTTGGAGGCCTGAATGGCATCCTGGGTGTGGTCCCAAATTTCCCATGCCTCCACAGCCCAGTCTGCCACAATAGTATCGGCGGAAGACACGGGCATGGGCACTGGTACCCGCGGATGCTGACCGTAGTTCAGGAGGAATGGGGTCTGTCCGGTGTGTTATGGAAATTTAATTAGGATAAATCTATCCTGCAGTGTTTGTGCTGCTGTTCCCAATCTTAGAATAAATGTCTTTCTTTGAGCGCTCAGACGAAATGAGGACTATCCACACGGAAGTGTCAGTATAACAGTTCGTCAAGACCAACAGTTTATTATTCATTCAAGGTTTTATACTTTTACAAAAAGGGGCTGGTTAGTCAATTAACATACAATTAAAAGCTGCTAGATTATTGGCTGTTTAGTGTAAGCATAATAATTATGATAATTATGATAAAAGGGCTGAAGTGGCAGATTTATTGTTCTTTGCCCCAGTTTTCCTACGTGACTAGTAAAGAAAATAATAGATATCTTCTGTCTTTGTTTCCCTTTTTCTGTGTTACCTTGGTAAAAAGTCCCTATGAGCTATCTTTTGTAATGCCTGACTTATGTAGACCAGGGTCGTCTTAAGCAAAATGATTATAGCTAGCATCAGCATTTGCATAGATATGCTGAGCACAGGATTTTTAGCAAGTGAGATCTATCTTACTGTAAATGCATATATTATGAATATACATTGAATACGTGGGAATACATATATATTTCTATGACAGTCCCCCCTTAGATACCACTTTCCCATAAAACCTGCTACTGTCCCAAAGCGCTGCAACTCTTTTGTGCTGCGATGGGTGGCACTGTCTAAACATGCACCCCTCATTGATGCAGGCTTTTGCGCAAATGGGCAGTCAGGAGTCTGTCCCTAGCAGGGGTTCATGTGTTTGCAATCGTCTCTTATTCAACTGCATGTTCAGAAAAACGTGTGTATTCTTTATCAGGTAGGTCATACTGTCTGGGTCATCGAGCATCCAGACATCATTCATGGCTTGGTGTCTCTTCTGGTACGGGAGCTTCCTTGCAATGCAGATACGTGGATCCAAGCAGGCTTTCCCTCTTGTTTTCACAGAGGTTGGTGTCACTTGGGGCTCTTGGACAGGACCTTCAAATCTGGGATCGAGTGTTTCATTTCCAACTTTTTTCACCAACACCCAGTCTTCTGGCTGTCAAGGAGTGCGTACGGACACTGAGTCTGGATCTGGCATGTGAAGAGAAAAAATCGAGAATGGACATTAGTTTTTGACCAATTCAATTACATAAGCAACAAGATATCATTTTGCATATTCTGCTGCTGAGGGAAGAATGCACCTAACTTGGGACTAGACCCCAAACAAAATTTTGCATGGTGACACTTTTCTGGGTCTCTGGGAGTGTGCCTTACGCTAAACAGTGCAATTGGGAGTGTGTAGGCCTAAACTCTCCCTACTGCTAACCAGATCTCTCGTGTCAGATTTGCTGTGAATGCGGGTCCCTGATCACTCCTTATCACTTTGGAGCCATATCTGCACACTATTTTCCAAAAGTAGCTTCTCTGCAATAGTCTCTGCTGACTTGGAAGGCTTCTGTCCATCTTGAAAAACTTCTTTGACCACAACGGTGTATTCTAATCCTCCACTTGGCGATATCTGGATGTGGTCTATCTGGATCCTCTGAAGCTGGTAGAGTGGTCTTGCCAGATGGGTGAGGGGGACTTTCTTCCACACGTCCAGGCTTGCATTTGCCACAGGTCAGACAGCTGCTGGTGAATTTGGCTGTTAGGGTGGAGATCCCTGAAGCGAACCAGTAAGCACCAATCAGATCATTGATCTGTGTCTTTGATATGTGGGTGGGTCCATGTGCCCATTGGACCACCATGGGTGCATACTTTGTGGTAGGCGGTGTTTGGAGTCCTTGTAGATAGCCTTCCCTTTCACGTGTTGCTTCTTTCGCATTCAGCTTTTTCTCCTTTTGGAGCTTAGTCTTGCAACTTCTTGAGCAGATCCAGGACGTCTTTTTGTCAGGTTTTCTTGTCTTCAGTCGTCATGTAGTAGCCGTCCGGCTCTACGACCTCTCCCACTTTCCATGTTGTCTTCTTTGGCGCTTCTTTGGCTGCCATGTCCCCATGTTATTGCCTCATGCCTCTTCTGTTCTCAGTTTTCCATGCACTTTGATTTTTCAAATTGCCACCCAATTTTGGAAATTGGAGTACACCCAGCAGGTCCTGAAGGCTCCATGATCTTCACGGTTGTCCGCTTGCCGTGATGAAGTCCTTGCAGCCCAGATGGCCCAAAAAAACGGTGCTATGCCATGCGAGCACCTGTAGTCGATGTAGTGTTTGCAGTCCAGTCTTTGCCTTCTGCCATCTGGCAGGCCTTCGTCAGCGCTATCAGCTTTGCTTCCTGGGTGACAGGCTAGGTGACATACTTCTGGACCACAGGATTTCTTGATTGCTGGTCAAGCACTTCCAGTGTGGGAATCTTCTTCATCTTTAAACTGGGCCATCCAGAGGGTAAAATTCTGTTTTTGTTTTAAAAAGTCCATATTGTATCCCCCTTGGGAGTGGGAGTAGATGGCCCGGGGTGGGGGACAGCGGCTGGAGACGATGACATTGTGAGACAAAGGCGATAGAGGGGAAGATGCCTGCGGTGGGGAGTTTTTTGTTTGGCTTGATTGGGATTGCCAAGATGTAGTGTGGAGTGAGAGTTTTCAGTGGGTCCAAGAGTGTGTCAGCATCTTGTCCGGAGGGGTGTGCTGCAGATACGCCACAGGCAGGTGGGTGCTTCTTTGCAACTGGATCCCCAAACAGGCTGAGATGCAGCCTAAAAGTCCCCTTTTTCCCCCCCTGAATCCGGTCAGGACTCCCGTAGCAAACCCTTCTTTTTCCCAGGTAGCGGAAAGGTTCTCATAGTCTAGGTAGGCCTGGTATTCGCGCTGAGACTGTGGAGTTCTTCCAATTTCCTGAATGAGTTGAAGGCTGCGTCCGATAAAGGAGCGGGGTTTTCCCTTGATTTCAAGCGCCACGAGGCTGCATTAGGACTGAGGCATCAGGGATCAGGTTTGCAATACGACAAAAGAAACCAGGAAGGCCTGCGCATTTTTAGAGTTGTTGAGGGAGCCTCTTCTCCAAGTGGTTTCCCGTCATTTGACAGGGTTTAGTCTGGTGGGCAATCAGTGTCCGGGAGTAACTTGCTTTGACACCGCTGGACTTTGTTCTTCCAGACTTTGCATTGCGTTCCTCCAGGTTTAGGAGGAAGACAAGGAATTGACTTGCAGGTATTGATGTCAAACCACACAAAAGAAGGTCATCCGTGTTGTGAAGATTGACTCCTGCATATTCTGCAATCCAGTTGACAAGGTGGGAACTTGTTTTGGTGAAACTTGAAGGGCTTGTTTTTGAGCACCTTGAGGCAACCAGTCCATATGCATGCACTGGTGCGTGAAGGCAGGCAGGTCATTTCCCGGTGGAGAGGAACACTGAAGAAGGCACTGGCCAGGTTGATCACCGGAATACCGTTGCGGTGGGCTGGGACTTTTGAGGCAAGTGTGCGGGTTCAGCATGTTGGGGTTTCAAATACCGTGGCCTCCCTTTTACGGCCTCCAGGCCTTGCACCATTCTGAACTCAGTGGGTTTACAGTCTTTTTCTTTTACTGTGGAAAGCTGGGATTGTTCCGATGGGCGAGGAGCCCCAGTTTGGCCTTGTCCTTCACTATGCAGCAGGGGACTCCCTCTCCCGGCCCAGGTTTGGGGGGAAAAACAGCTTTCTACTGGCCATTATGGAGTGATGACCGCTGGCTTTTTTTCTCCCCAAGGCAGTCATGTGTTACACCTGCTCCACAGGGGGTCTTCTTGTTGGGACGTCTCCTTTACCGGCTGCTTTTTTCTCCGCAGGGCCATCAGTTGTTTTCTTTTTCTCCAGCCGGTTCAGGTCAGTATTTGTGCACAAGTTTTTAAGAGCTAGGGGGGCCTTTGCCAGCTAGGGCCTGGGTGAAATGGTTGATTGCAGGGGGCACCCCCGGGTCTTGAAAAGATGAACCCTGGTGTTGGAGCGGTGTGGTGTTGCCTTCCATGAAGCATGGGTCCTCTTGGTTGAATATCCTGGGGCCCAAATTTAAAGTTCTAGGCCCTCTTTTTGGCAAGTTCCTTAGACCTTCAGTTGGTCAGAGACATCTTGACTCTGGGTGATGGAGTGGCTTTCTGGTCCCATGTCCAGCACCTCCCGTGATAGGTCTGCAGTGTGGTTGTTTTTGGTTCCCCTTTTTTTTTGGGTCAGGGTGAAAAAAGTGTCATGTCCCCCTTCCTGGAAACCTTGGTCGCTTTCAGCTTCTGCAGTAGGTCCCCTCCCAAAGGTTTGAGGGGGCAGGTTTTGACACAACAAAAAGGGACTTTTGGGTGTTCTGGGTGAGTCCCCCGGGGGGCTTCATATCGGAAAATCTGACTTGACCTAAATTTCCCCCCACAGGATGCAAAAGATTTGATAGATGGGGAGGTTCGGGTTCCACAAAAAAAAATGCTACGCCATCCCCTCGGATTTTTGGTCCCACTTGGGGGGCCCCCCGTGGATTGCACCCTGCCCTTTTTGGAGGGGGGTTTTCATGCTTTCTGGTTTTTTTTTTTTGGGCAATCGGTGTTCTGCCCCGGGGGTTAAAAAGACCAAACTCGCCACAGCCCCGCGGGACAAAAACCTTTTTGCTACTGCGAGAGGGTTCCTTGCTTTTGATGGTACCAAGCTGGCTATACCTGGTTTCCTATTGGTTCTCTCGTCCCGCACAAAAGCCTGTCCAACAGGGGTCGGTGTTGATCGGGGGTATGGGGCCCAATTTTTAAAAAACACTTGCATCACTTGTCCATGGAAAACTCCTTACAGACTTGTTGGTCTGGCTTGTGACGTAGGCTGAGAGCTTGTCCTGTCGTTTTTTTTTTGGGCCCCCCATTCTCGAGTGCTCAATTAGCTTTGCCTGTCTCCCGGCAACTCATCAATTTTCTGGGGGAAGCAAAAGGTTTCTCAAATTTTGGCCAGTGCATCACCTGTTTTTTTTTCCTTTGGCCCAGAGTAATCGGCGCTGCTTCGTTCGCTGGATCGCTGCTTTTTTGGGGCAAAAGGGGATGGGGTTTTCCCCGGGGGTTCAGCATAGATCCCCTGGTTTGGGGGTAAGGGTCATAGGATGGTGCCTCTACCTGTCCCTGCCTTTGGGCTTTGGGTTTTTCCCTAGTATTGGGCAGCATGTATGACTTGTTCTTCACTCATCAGATGGAAGTGAATGGTGTGTTGGTGCATTTACTGGGTGAGGCTGCGGTGGATCAATGTCTAGTTCCATGTGGCAGCCGCTCGCACTGGGGTTTCCCCTTTGTGTCGCAGCAACCCCCCCCGGTTTTAACCCCGGCTGGGCTCCTACTGTTGTTTTGGGGGCTGCCTGCGATTTTTGTGAGGGGAAATTTTCACTTTTTTCCTGATTAATGATGGAAAAATTTTTTACTGTGTTGGGGGTAGCAGGGTGCCCCGTGGGGAGGCACTAACAAAAGGGGCACCAATTTTCTTTGTTGGCGTTACCATTTTTTAACAAAGAGAAAAAAGAGGAAGAGAAAGGGAGGTGTGAGTGGGAGGGTGGGAGTCCCCGAAGGAGAGGAAGGAGGAGAGCGAGCACGGGAGGAGGGTGTGGTGTGGGAGGAGAGAGGAGGGAAAAGGGGTGGGGGGAGGGAAAAAAATCAAAGGGGTGTGGTGGGGGGAGAGGGGAAAAATGGGGTTTAAGGGGGGTTTTTCTGAGAGGAGAGATGGAGGGGGGGAAAAAAAAATGAAGGAGAGAGTAAAGAGGGGGAAGAGAGAGAGAGGGGGGGAAAAAAGAAAAAGAGGGAAGGAAGAAGAAGAAAAGGAGGCAGAGTGTGAGGGGGGGAAAGGAAGAAAGATAGGGAAAGAAGGATAGAGAGGGAAAGGCGGAGGAAAGAGGAGAAAGTTGAAAAAAAAGGAAAAAGGGGGCTGAGGAAGAAAGGGAGGGGTCCCCCCCTAAAACTTTAGAGGGGACTGTTAAAACAAAAAATGCCTTTCCCTGTACAAGGGCGGGGGGTTTTTTCCCCCTACAAGGCTCCCCCTTATTCAATGAACAGCCTCACCTGCCGTGTCTCCACATGATGGGGATGTATGTGTGAGGCTAAATCCTGTCTTGTGCATATCCTGATCATTTTTCCAGGGCGATTTAAAAAATTTTCAATCTTATTCACTAAAAATCATTTGGTCCGTTCAAATAAACTTTTTGTACCTTCTACACGATCAAACCACCCTGCTCTTTTATAGAGCGCAAAATAAAAACAAACTTTCCTGTGCCTTTTAAAAAAAAAAAAAAATTTTAATCACTGTGCAGCATAATCTGCCGTCATTTTTTTCTCACTTTTTCGACTTTTTCACTGCCTGCCCCCTTTGATTCTCACGTACTATGTTATTCAAAACTTATTCAACAAAGGTGATTAAAAATTCAAAAAATGGTTGGAGAATAAAACTCTAAAAAAATTGATTAGAAAAAACCCCCCAAAAATTTTTTAAAAAATTTTCTAAAAGAAAAATTTTTAAAAAAAAGAGTAGATTTAAAAAAAAAAAAAAAAAAAGAAAAAAAAAATCTAACCCAGTTTAGAAAAAAATCTGGAAAAAAAAATTGACCAAAAAAAACTCCAAAAGAAAAAGAAAAAACTGATCAAAAAAGGGGGGGAAAAAAAAGTATTAAAGTAAAACCAAAAAACAACAAGGGGTTGACAAAAAAAAAAAACCCTTGTTATTAAAAGCTAATTAAAAACAGAAAAGGATGGAAAAACTTTTTGTAAAAGAAAAAAAACAAAAAGAAAAATATTTTAAAAAGACTTTTGTCTGGTAGGTGGGTTTTTTACCCCCCCGCCCTGGAATCCCCTCTCGCTGTGGGGCACTTCCCCCTCCCTTTATCTCTGCCTCTGTTTACAGACAAAAAAATACGTATAAAAAAAAAAAAAAAAAGGTTTTATCCTCAAATAGAAATAAAATAAATACATTTCAGTCTGAATGATAAAAATTTTCACCTACAGCCTTAGCCAAAACAGTCAAAAGATCAAAACCAAAAAACAGATGTACAACGTGATTAGGGGGGGGGGTCAAAGGGGTTTTTTGCCTGCAGCCAGCAGTGAATGAGGTATGACAACCCACTCTGTCTGAGTGTAAATTTAAAGCAGCAGACCTTACGACGGGAAACAAAAAAGAAAAGACCCCCGGAGAATACAATCCCCTTTTTTTAACCGTGACACGTAAAGCTGCTTTAAGATAATCCCCAATTCACTGAGCACACTGGTGCTCCAAGTCTATTACTCTAAAAAAGGTGCCCTGGCCGGTACGCCGGTCACAAAAACTGTAAAAGCCTTAATAAAAATTTCACCATCGCTTTTGGTTTGACTGAGTAACCCCTCCGATGCATGGACTTACTGTGAGAATTTTCCCAAAACAAAGCTCCTCCCCTTCAAACCGGTTTACGGGGGTGACCTCCCCCGATGTTGAGGATTAGCAGAAACTTAAGTTATGCCACACTAAGCAAAACAAAAGGAGACGCTAAGAGATCACTCTTCGTCACCATTTATGAGCAGTAGCGATCTCGTTAGCGATTTAAAATGTGTGTGACATGTAGCAGAAATGTGGCCCCGCTGTGATGTTGCTGATCGTCATGAACGTTCGACCCCTTTTTTGGTGTTAGTGTCCCCTGGGACCTGAACGCTGACTTTGCTCCTTTATGAAACGACTTCCCCATCGAGGTGGGATAGGTTTTCCCAACGACCGCAAGGTGTTATCAGATCGTGATGAGATGTGTTTGGAATCACGACGTGATGATTGTGTTTGGAATAAAAAAAACTAGCCTAAAGATCGCTACGCTCATAAATGGTGCGCAGTAGCGATCTGCTGCGATCTGCTTGGGGGGGCATACCCTTTAACCAATTTTAAAGCCCCGCCCCCACCTGTTTGACGGGATACCTCCCTCCGATGTGTGAAGGTTATTGCGCGGATTTTTTTCCCAAAAATTTTTGGTTTTTTTTCTTAAAAGCTCCCAGAAACAGCAAGCAAAAAAAGCACCTTCCAACTTTCTCCCCGGTTCCAAAAAACATGAAAAAACACGCAGGAGCAAACACCTTATTCCCAGGGTTTTGGATAAGGGGGGGGACTTTTTTTACTACCTGGGAAAAACGGTGGTGCCACACCGACGGCAAGAGGTTAAGACCCGGGTGAACCAAGGGACTTTAGGTAAATGACAAATTTTTTACCTTATTTGGGCGCGCAGTCTCCGTCCTGAGCCAAGGCCATGGCCAAACCCTGTCTCCGGGGAGAGGTCCCCGGCATTTCGTCCCCCGCCCGCGTGCAGGTGCAGCTGTTATGGGGAAAATTTTAAATTTGGTAAATCTTTCCTCGTTTTGGCTGTTCCCCAATCTTTTAATAAAAATCTTTCTTTGAGCGCTCAAAAATGAGGACTGTCCACGGAAGTGTCAGTATAACATTCTCAAGACCAAAGTTTATTATTCATTCCCGGTTTATACTTTTGCAAAAGGGGTGGTTTTTCAATTTTAAATACAATTAAAAGCTGCTAGATTATTGGCTGTTTTTAAATGTAAGTTGAAATTATGATAAAAGGGGAAGTGGGTTTTTTTTTCTTTGCCCCAGTTTTTCCTCGGGACTATTAAAAAAAAAAATTATATCTTCTGTCTTTGTTTCCTTTTTTCTATGTCCTTTTGGTTTTAAAAAAACCCAAGAGTATCTTTTGAATACCTGACTTATGTAGGCCGGGTGTCTAAACAAAAAGATTATAGTTAGCATCACTTTAGCAAGTTGTGAGCCGGATTTTTACAGTGAGTTATCTGACTGTAAATGCATATATATGAAATCTTGAATAGTGGAATACATATAAATTTCCATGGGGGGGGGGAGTCGCCCCCGATTTTTAGGCGAACCAGCCCACGGTGCAAGGAGCCCATCATCCTGCCTGGGGGAGACAAATGTCGCAAGTATGTGTCCAAGGTCTGGTTTCCCCCTTACCAACCCCGTCTCGGGATGGGGTTGCAGAGGAGAATTTTAAACCCAAATTTTGGTAAACGACAAGCTCTTCCAGAACCGAGATGCAAACGGAGACCTCGATCATACAATTTTTTCGGCGTACCGTGTGGGGGGAAAATGCCTAAAAAAATAATGTTTCCCCAAAGGCCCCCCGATGTAACCTGGTTAAAAGGGACCCGTGTCCTTTTTGAGAAGTGGTCGGTTATCCCCCCTCAGTGTTTTTAATCCAGCCCAGGACCCCCCAAAAAGGCTATTTTCAGATTTCCTTAGTATTGCAAAGGTGATGGAATTTTGCTTGAGCAGGTGATAAAAAATTATCACCTGTGCAATATAAGGAAATCCGAAAAATGGCCGTTGGGGGGTCCTGAGGACTGGAGTTTTAAAACAGGGGCCCGATGTGGTGCGCCGGACTTGGGTAAACCCCCCCAAACCCTTTTCCCACCATTCCAAGGCTGTCTGCCCCAGAGAGGAGAATGCCCGTGGCTGTTGTCGGGGGATTTATTTTGGCGAGGAGACGCACCTGAACTTTTCCCTGATGTCACGGACCAATTGGCCCCGTAGTCCTGCCGCAACTTGTCCTATTTGTCCCAAATGCCCCCACCCCATGAATGGCCCAAGAGAGTCCTCCGGCGAAATTTTGGGGGGCAAAATGTTTCCCGGGCCGACTCAAGCGAAACCGGGTCCCCCGTTCTTAAGCTCTCTGGGGGGGCAACAGCCGAGGTCCTCCTCCACCCTTCAGAGGACACCCGGAGTGAGACAGGCGTCGGACGAAGTTCTTCTCACCGAGAGGAAAGGAGGGTGAAAGGAACGGGGGGAAAAAAAAGGGGCCTCTGGCCTGGGGGGAATTTTTGCCACTGGGCACTCTGTAAAAAAACCAAGTTTTTGGATCGTAAAAACTTAAAGGAAAAAAGCCCCCTCCAGGAGATGTCCCACTGGGGAAAGGCCCCAATTCATGGCTAGTAACCCTGCCCCCCAAGGAATAAATTCCCTCCCTGATGAAAAATTTTTTGGAAAAAAGAAGCAAGGATGCTTCGACCTTGGGCATCCCTTTGGAAGGGGACGCTCCGACCCCGATGGGCATCTCCCTCCATATAAAAGGCTTTCAACACAGGGCGAGAAGGGGGCGCTACAAAATGGATTTAAAAAGAAAGGCCTTGGGGAGACCTCCTCTGACTAATTGGGGGTTGCCCCTTCTGGTGAGGGCTCCAAGGGAGCTACCGGGAAGAAAGGGGGAATGAATTTGGGGCATATATTGAAAAACCCCATAAGCGTGCACCGCTTTAAGGGAATGGGGTTCTTGCCAATCCTTACGCCTGTTTTTTGGCGGATCCTAGAAATTCCCCTGGGGGGAGATGATAAACCCCCAGGAAAGGTAGAACTCCCTCAAACATGCATTCCCCAACTTGCTATAAAAAAATTTGCTCGCAAAGGCGAACCCCTTGCAGACATTCCCTGTGGGAGTAATTTGGGAAAAAAAGTGAAATTCATCCAGAAACAACCCAAAAGGGGGGAAAAAACATACCCGGAAGATGTTTTTAAAAAAAGTCTTGGAAGACAGGGGGGGCATTACGAGCCCAAAGGGCATTACCAGATATTCGTAGTGCCCATCCCGGGGTTAAATGCCGTCTTCCATTGTCCCCCTCAAGTGCGAACAGGGGTTTTGACCCCGAGGGGGTAGTTTGTAAATACCCTTGCCCCCGAGTCTGTCAAAGAGCCAGAGTTTCGGCAAAGGATACTTATTTTTTTCCCGGGGAAAAAGGGTTAGACCCTTTTAACAATGCATGGACATAATTCTCCTTCTTCTTTGCACAAAAAAGAACCCCCCCCCCGCTGGGAACGACTTTCCAAGAATCCCTTGCCAAAATTCTCCTGAAAATTTTTTGGGGAAAGGCTCTTCTCGGAAGAGAGGGGGAAACATTCCCTAGGGGCTCAGCTCCAGGCAAGAGGTGATAGGACAGTCATAGGGCGATGAGGGGGAAAGTTCCCCCCGCCTTCTTCGAAAAAATGTTGGCATAACCAAAAGACCTTTGGAAGAGGAGAGAGGTTTTTGGGGGGGCCTTTGGTGGTGAACTGCATTTTTCCCTAAGCATCTGCTTTATAAATTACCCCAACCCGAATTCTCCCTGAAGAAAACTCAAATGGGGGAAAGGGGCGGACCTGGGGAATCCCCCCAAAAAAACCCATTATACCCTCAGGGGGATAAAAAAAAATATTTCTCCCAGGGGAAGGAGATATAGACAAGGGAGGGGACAGACTGATGGGGATTTGTGGGGCAGAATTGCTTGTTCAAATCCGACCCCCATGGTTGCCAGCAAACCAAAGGCAGGGTGGCGAGAAGCAAAGGAGGATGAAAAAAATTTTCCCCCCTGCCCCAGAATACCAACAGCTTGGGGGTGGGTGTAGAACCCTGGGAATTATCCCCTTGAGGAGCACTTTGGGGCAAAACTCATGGCGTCCATGACCCTTTTCCACGGTTTTTGGGCGGACCCTTTTTCAACTGTGGGAAAAGGGGTTTGGAAATGCTCTGGCTGGAAATATAACAAATCGGGGGGGGCAGTGACCCCAGATTTAGTCCCAAGCGTAACCTCCGAAAAGGGGGGCGCCCCAAGGGGGGTCCAAGGGGGGGTGAAGGTAGGGGCCAAAAAGAACACCTGCCTGCACTGGGGGCGTTCCGCCCCTCTCGGGAAAAAGGGGGCGAGCGGGTGGGAAAAAGCATAAAATTCTCCAGATGGCAGGGGAACTCCCCGGGGGGCCAAAACTTTACATGCCCCCCCGTCCCCTCCCAAATACGGAAGAGGACTTTTTGGCCACCTAATTTTGGGCCGAGTCCAAATTGGACAGCAAAATGGCTGACCAAAGCCAACCGGGTACTTCCCAGCAGGGATCCTATGGGGTGACCTGGGTCCTAGAAAAAAACCCTTTTTAGGCCCCAAAAACAAAAAGCCTCTGCACCCGGTCATCGCGCTCCCACGCGGCGTTGCCCACTCCAACGCTCTGCCCGAAGAAGAGCTACACAAACCCCCTTGTGCCCGACCCCCGGGGAAAAAGTGCAGCCGAAGCGGGTGTATGGGCCTGACTCACGAATCCCCGACATTGCTTGCTGAAAACCAAAAACTTGTGTGGAACGGGAGGTGGGACAAAATGGGGATGGGCAGGGACAAATTGGCTGCAGATATGCTAGCAGCCTGAACAAAAACCCCCGGAAAAACATCCACAGCTGAGGGGGGGGGCTCTAAGGGCCCCGCAACCCCCCCCCCTCCAGCGGGGGTTTTTCAGCAAAAAAATCTGTTTATTCCCATTTTACTCCCCCGCCCCGGGGCGCTGGGTTTTATGTTAGGTTTTCCTGCGGAACAAAACCCAAAAAAAATTGTAGAGAGGGCGTTCGCAGCCCGGGGTCCCCATGCAGGCAACCTTTTGGGGGTGTTTTTTTTGGTTTTAGCTAGGTTGGGGGAAAAAAGGGCCCCAATAAAACCCGGCAGTTGGAATCTAGGAAAATTCCCCGGGTCCCCGGGGACTAACCACCACAACTAAGGGGGGCCGGTGGGCTTCCCCTTTCCCGTTGGTCCTAGACGCCTCGTCAAACCTGAGAAAAAAAACTCCCCAAGGGGATAGAAATAAAACCCCAAATTTCCCGGGGAAGCAAACCCCCCAAAGATAATAGAAACCCCAAAAAAACAAAAAGGGGGCGGTTAACAAAAAAAATTTTTGGAAACAAAAAAAAAAATAGTATTAGGCAAACTTTTGGGGCCCAAAACAAACTAAAAAAAAAAAGGATAGGAAGGGCACTTTATAAAACCAAAAGGGAAAACCCTTAAAAGGGGCCCCAACTCTACTAATTTCAAAATCACTGAGATCACACGACCCCCCCACCAAAATTAGTTTGGGGTAAAAACAAAATCAAAAAAGCAGCCATGAAAAAAAAAAACCCCCCAAAATTACAAACATCGGGCAAAAATAAATGGGGGGGCAAAACCCCGGGAAAAGGGGACCCAGAAGGCCCCCAAAAAATTTCCGGGAAAAAATGCAAAAATATAGAACAAAAACAAAAAGAAGAAAATGTCTTATCTGTTTAGCGGGGGGGGGGGGGGACACGCCAAAAGCCGGCTAAAGGGGGAAACAGGAAAAAAAAGGATTCAAACCAAAAAAAATTTGGGGAAAAACCGGAAAACCCAAAAGGGAAGGTGACTCCCTTATAAAAAAACCAGTCTTTTCCAACCTGATTCCAAGCCTTTTCACAATCTTCACAAAAAACAGCCCAGTAACCGCTTTTAACCACCAGAGGGGCTTTGCTCAGAACTCATTAAAAACCCCTCAAAACAGTACCCCCCCCTTGGGGGAGGGGTCACCAACCCCCTTTTTAAACCCCGGTCGGTCGGGAGAGTTCTATGTTTTTCACGGATGAGTCCCCCCTTTTTTGCAGGAAAAGCCAAAAAAAACCCCAAGGGTTTTTTTTTCCCGACCTAACCTCCCAATTAACCAAATACGGGGGGTTTCCCCTTAAAAAAAGGAATTAATTTTTTTTTTTCAACCACATACCCCCAAATTCCCCCCAAAAAAAACCCGGGGGCAGGAGGCCAGCAGCGGAAAAAACTGGCTCAACAAACCTCTTCAACAAGGGGCTTGTGGAAAACGTTAGGGGTTTTAAATGTCCCTGGAAGAAGCAAACAAAAGAAACGGGGTTAAAAACCCCAAAAATCTTAAAAAGGCCCCAAAGAACCTGGGGTTAAATTTAGGAGTTTCACTTAAAAGGAATATTCTTTTAGGAAACCAGCCCCCAAACCCCCCCCCTTTAAAAACCCAGGACCATCAGCCTATGCCGGTTAAAAACCCCCGGGCCTTTTTCCTGATGGGGGGAAAAACCCCTCCACTACCTGGCCCAAAAACTTTTGATAGGGGCCCCAAAGAGTCAAACCGGGGAGACGAACCTCCATCTGTCCTGAAAAATTTGAGGGGGGAAAACCCAAATTAAGAAAAACGAACTCAAAGTGGAGAGCTAGCCCTTTTTAAAAAAAAAAACCCCCAAAGGCCCCAAAAAAGCCCCGTCATCCTGATCACCCAAAACAAAGCATCTAAGAAAGGGGCTCCAATTTGGGGTTTTTTCTCCCCATTTGGGCCCCTTGGTCTGAGGATGAAATTGCCGAGGAAAAGCCCTTTTAACACCCAGTTTAGAACAAAAAACCCCCCAAAAAATTTTTGGGAAAAAACGGGGGCTCCTCTGTAACACAATGTTCCAGGAATGCCGTGTAAATGAACCACGTGCGAAGGAAAAGGGAAAAAAATTCAGAGGGGAAAACAAACCTTAGGTAAGGGGGCAAAAATGTATCTTTTGGAAAACCCCATAAAAAAATTCCCCCAAAGGTGGGGTTTTTCTGAGAAACGGGGAAAGGGGGAAAAAGAAATCCATAGAGATATGGGCCCCGGGGCTCTTTTGGGGACAGGCAATGGCATAAAAAACCCCTGGGGGCGAGAGCAAGGCTTGGAGCGGGCAAGTCCCGCAGAACGCCCCAAAAAATTTCCCGACTCAGGAAAAGGTAGGCCCCCAAAAAAGGCCGACAAACCCCAATCTCTGGTAAAAAATTCCTGGGATGTCCACCCCCAACGGAACAATGAATTTTTAGACCTCACACTCTTTTTCCACTGATCCGGGGGAAAAAAAATTTTCCCCAAACCCCGGGAGCGCCGGGCCTTCCTCCTTACACCCCCCCCAAAAAAAGTCCCAAAATTTTTGGGCCCCGATTTTGGGGGGAAAGAACTACACCCTTTTTTTCAAAAAAAAGAAGGATCAGATAACTCGGGAAAAGTCCGAAAGGGAAAAAATCCCCGGGGGGGGGGTCCCCTTAAAAAATTTTTTTTTTCCCGGGAAAAAAATAAAAAACCAAAAAAAATTTAAAAGTTTTTAAAAAAAAACCCACCGGCCTGTTTTGGTTTTAGTCGTTTTGGAGTTTTTCCTTTTTGACCAGTTTCTTATTTTTCCAAAGGGGGCCACCACCTGTTTTTTGGCTCCCCCACCAATGCCCCCCTCCCCCCCCAAAAAAACCCCTTCAGGGGCCCAAAAACTCCCGTTTTTCCCTTTTTAAAAACGCTCGTGGGGAAAAAATTTTTCGAAAAAAAAGGGGAAAAGGGGGTTTTTTTTTGAGGTTTTGGATCTTTTTGGGAAAAAAAGGCACCTCCCCCCCAATTTAAAACCCAAAAACCCCCCACCTAAAAAAGGCCCCGAGAAACATCGGGGTGGGGGTAGAACAGGGGGGAGAAGTGAATCTCTGCTTAAGTTCCCCCGAAACGCAAAAGACGCCTCAGGGCCCAAAATTCCCCCACTTTTAAACCCTTTCTGGTCAAATCAGTTAGGGGTTTAAAAAAACCCCCGGGGAAATTTTCCCCAAAAAATTTAAAAATTTTAAAAATTGGAAAAAAACCCAAAAAATCTTGAAGACCTTTTTAATGAAGTGGTTTTTGGCCCCAATCAAGATGGCCTGAACCTTCCCCGGGCCCTTTTTTCCAAAAACAGGGGGGGCCCAAAAGGGAATTTTCCCCAGAAATGGACCCCCCTGTACCCAAAAAAAAGACACTTTGCCCCCTTTCACAAAAAGCATTCTTTTTTAAAAATCTGGAAAACGTTCGAACAGTTTTCATTTTAAATTTTCCCAAAAGGTATTAGAATAAATCAAGATATCCCCCAAAAAAACAATCAAAAATTTTTTTCCCAAAAACCCCTGAAAATGTTTTTCATAAGGGAAAAGGGGAAGACGGAAGGAGCATTAGGGCCCCCAAAGGGCATCACTAGGTTTTTAAAAATGCCCTTCGGGGGTTTTTTAAAAGCCGTTTCCTTCCCCTCCCCTCTTAATGAAAAATAAGGTTATCCCCCCCCCGGGGGAAAAGGTTGGTTTAACCCCAAAAAAGCGTTTTTCACCCTGGAAAACAGGTCAGAAATAAGGGGTTTTAAGGGGGTTATTGTTTTTCCCCACAGTAATTTTTTTTAAAGGGGGACGATAATCAATACAGGCCTTAAAAAGAACCATCTTTTTTGGCCACAAAAAAAAAAACCGGGCCCCTAAGGGGGAAGAGGAGGTTTTTGATAGGGGCCCTTTTTTCCCAAAAAAACCCCCTTTAAAAAGTTTTTAGCGTCATTTTTCAGGTACGGGGCAATTAAAAAAAACGCCCCTTTGGGGTTTAAAACCCCGGGACTAATTAAAAAGCGCAGTCATAGCTCCTTTGGGGGAAAAAATGCAAAATTTACTTTCGCTAAACACATCAAAAAATCAATCAAAAAGTAAAAGGAAAAACCCCGGGGCCGGGGGGGGGCAGAAAAAAAAAGGAGTGTTTGGGTTTAAAACATTGGGGGGGCCCCCAAATGGTTACGACCCCAGTTTCCAAAACCAAAAAAAGGGTTATAAAAATTTTTAACCCCGGGGGAAAACCCGGGGCCAAAATGTCATGCAGATTAACGGGGAACCCCAAAAATTTCCCCGCACTCCTGGTATCAGTTCAACCCTCTTTTTCCCCGAGTAAAAAAACGGGGGGTTTTTCTCAGCCAAAGGGGTGGGGAAAGGGGTCCCCAGTAGGGGAATGGGGCTTCTGTAGGGGTTTTTAAGGGAAAACCCCCCAAAGTTTTAAAAAAAAACATAATCCATCAGGTTTAATTTTCTGCCCCGAATCCCCAAGAAACCTGAGCAGAAAAAGAGGACAGAGGAAAAATATAAGAGTGGGGAGTTTTAAAAAAACTTAGGGGTGAAAAAATGCCAAAAAACTGGGGGGGGGCAAAACCCCCTTCCCCGCTTTTTGGGGAGACTAAATAGGGGGAAAAGGCATCACCACATTTTAAAATAACCATTGGGGGTTTCGAAATCATGACCCCCGTGCCCCAGACACCACTCTATCACACGCATGGGTTTTGAAGTGGTTTCCCCCTGCAACACCATTCCACGAAAAATTTTTTCCGCTCACGCAAACGCTGTCAATTTGAATCGCTAATGACATGAATCTTTTTAGACCAGAGGGGAAAAAAAAAACCCCCTAACCCCCTTTTAAAATTATCTGAAAAGCCCCTTTTCCCCCGGGAAAAAGGGCCCCCCAAAAAACTTTTGTCTTTTCCCTTTGGGGCAGGACTCCCCCCCCTCGGAATCTCTGAAGTATAACCGGGGGTCAAAAGGCCCCGGGGTTTAAAAGCCAAAAAAGGTTTTTTAAAAATTTTTATCAGTGACATTGGGTTTTATCGTACAAAAACCCCCCAAAAAACCCGAAAAAAATGCATCCCCCCTTTAAAACCCCCAAAACAGGATCCCGGGTTTTTCGGGGAAAAACCCCCCAAAACCCCCCGGGGGGACCCCCAAAAGCAGGAGAGAGAATTAAATTTAAAAAACCCTGCACTGCGTTCCCTGAGGACTTTTTTTTTTTAAAGGCAAAAAACAATTTAAAATTTTTTTTTAAAAATTCTAAAACTTACTCGACCCCCCAAAAACAAATCTTTAAAGAGTTTTTTAAACTAAACAATGTGGGAAGGGGAAGCAAAACGCCACAAAAGCCATAAACTTGACAAAAACTAAAAAATTTTTCCTGTTTTTGGGGAAAAAAAGGGGGAAAAAGAACAAAAAAAAAAAAATTTTTCATAAAAAAATTTTTAAGGAAGAGAAAAATTTCACAAACAAAGGGGTTTTCTATCGAATCCCACAAAGCATGGGAAAAAACAAGGAAAAGGGGGAGCTACTAACGCGGGGAGAAAAAAAATATGATGCCCATTGGAATCACTGAGTTTTGGTGGGATGATACACTTTTTTTGGAATACGGGGGAAAAGGGGGATACAACTTTTTTTGAAAGAAACAGTTTGAAAAAACCGAGGGGGAGGGGTTCTTTGATTTTAAAAAGCGTATTTTTTGCACAGGATTGAGGCTCAAGAGGGTATTTTGGGGAAAAGTTTGGGTAAGAAAAAAAAGGACAGAACAATGGAAAGGACACCCATTGTAGGCATTTACTACAGGCCCCTATGCAAGCTAAAAAAAGGGGATAAACCCCCTTTTGGGGGAAAAAAAATTTTGGCCAATTTCCCCCAAAAAAAAAAAAAAACCATAGTGGTCAGGGGGGGAATTTCAACTATCCAGACATTTTTTGGGGAATCGCTCTCAAAAAAAACAAAGGGGGTAAGGGAAAAATTTTTTCCCCCCTTTTTGCTGACAACTTTATCTTTAAAAGGTGGGGGGGGAAAAAAAGGGGGGTTTTTGCTCCCCTTGGATCAAATAAAAAAAAAATTTAGGGGGGAAAGGGGGTTTTTGGGGGGGTTTTAAGAGGGGGGGGAACTTGGGAGGAATGCCATGTTTTTTTAAAATTTTGGAAAACAAGAGGGGGGGAACCCCTTTAAAAAGACCCAACAAAAAGATTGATTTAAAAAAGGGGCCCGTTTTTAAGGGGCCAAAAAGGGAAAAATTTGGGGGGGAAAAAAAAAAGGGGGGGGTTTTTCCCTTCAGGACAAAAAAGGGCCCCCCAGGAAGGAGGGGAAAATTTTTGAAAAATAAAATTAAAAAAACCCCCAAAAATTGTAAAAAATTTTCCAAAAAAAGGGGAAAAATGGGAACTTTGGGGGAAAAAGGATGGATGAACAAGAACTTAAACCATGCAAAAAAAGGGAAAAAAGAAATGTTTATCAAATGGAAAGGGGAGGCATATCTAAAGAAAATATAATGCCATCTGCAAAAAACCTTTTCAGGGGACAAATCGGTTTAAAACAAAACTGACAAGAATTAAGGCTTGAAAGGGGGTTTTTAAAAAGCAACAAAAAAGGATTTTGGGGTTTTTTAAAAAAGTAAAAGAAAAGTCAAAGATGCTTTTTGGATTTTTACATTTTTAAAAAAGGGGAAATGGTAAAAAGGATGTTTAAAAGGGGGGAAATTTTTTTAAATTTTTCCCATTTTGAAATTTTTGTTTTTTCTCAGAAAGGAAATGAAACCCCCAACTGTCTTCACTGTCCTTTTTAAAAGGAAAAAAAAGAATCCAGGTTTCTAAAAAAAAAAAACAGTGAGGAAACACTTAGCTAACCTAAAAAAATTTAAAATTTTCCATCCCCCGATAAATTTTTCCCCCCAGAATACTGAAGGAGATAGCAGAAGAAATTCTTGAACCACTGTCCAAATCTTTGAAAATTTTGGGGGGAACATTGTGAAGTCCCAAAGACTGGAGAAGACCCCCAAATTTTTTTTCCCAAACTTAAAAAAGGGGGGAAAAAGGGGGACCCAGGGAACACAGGCCGGTGGGGTCTGATTTTTAATACCAGGAAAAAAATCTTTGAAAAATTATTAAAGAACATTTTTTGTAAGTACCTGCATAAGAATGAATTTTTTAAACAAAAATCAGAAAGGGGTTTTTAACTAATAAGTCAGGGGGCAGACTAATTTTAATTTTTTCCCTTTTATGACAGAACCCCCGGGCTGGGTGGATGGGGGAAAATTTCTTTTAAATTTTAAAATAAAAATTTTGATTCAGAAAAAAGGGTTTTTACAAAGTATCTACCCCCAAACCTTATTGAAAAAATGATAAGTATGGAAGGGAAAAAAGGCAAATTTTTGGTGGATTCAAAATGGTTTTGTGATCGGACTCAAAGATTTTGGCCCCTTTTAAAAGGCTGCCCCCTCCAGTTGGAAAAATGTCTAAAATGGGTCCCCCCAAAAGGGGTTTTTTGGGCCCTGTATTGTTAAAAATCTTTATCAATGTTTTTTTTTTTAAAGGGGAAAAAGGGGGTAAACTGATCAAATTTGCTGATGACCCAAAGCTAGGGGGGGATCTAATACTGGGGAAAAAGGGGGGGTAAGGATTTAAAAATTATAAAAAACGGAGCGGGGCACAATTTCCCAATGGTTTTTTAAAAAGGGGAAAAAAAAGCAAATTTTCTAAAATCCGGGAAATTTTAAAAAGGGGAAAAAAACAAAAAAAAAAAATGGGGGGAAAAAGGGGGTAAAGTAACGCACATGTAAAAAAAAACTTGGGTATACTAATTGATCCGGGGCTGAACCCCCAGTCAACGGTGATGCGCAGCAAAAAAGGCAAATACCAAAATTTCCCCCGGGGGGGTTTAAAAGAAGCATACAGTCTAGAAAAAAGTGAGGTCATTATTGCCCCCTACCCTCTTTGGTTTTTCCCATTGGGGAAAAATGTGTCCGTTTTTTTTGGACCACATTTTAAAAAAAAAATCAACAAAAAGGGGCAAATTCAGAGAAGAGCCACCAAATGGGCCGGTCCCCGCAAACCAGTCCTATGAGGAAAAATTTTCAAAAGGGGGTTTGGGGAAAGTTTAAACTTGCAAAAAAAAAAAGAGAGGGGACTTAATAGCTGTCTACAAATATCTTAAGGGGGTGTTTACAAATTTTTAAAAAAGGGGGTTCTTTTTTTCATTTTCACAAGGAAAGACTAAAGCAATGGGGGGGGAAAATGAATGGGGGGGAAAACAGATTAGAAAAATTTTTAAAAAAATTTTTGACAGTTAGGGTGATCAATGATTTTGGGAAAAAAAAGGGGGCCCCAAAAAGGGGGGGGAGTTTTTTCCTTTTTAAAAAGGGAAATCCCCCTTTTTAAAAAGGCTGGATAGACATCTGTCTGGGAAAAAAAATTTTGAGAATCCCGCTTTGAGCAGGGGGGTTGGCCCGATGGCCCAGGGGGGCCCTTCCAAAAAATTTCCATTCTAAAGATTCTATGATTCTATGATTTTCAAGGGTGCGTTCTGCTACCCGTCCGGGGG
>JARQOD010006830.1:0-41304 GCA_033576555.1 Oophaga sylvatica | reverse complement strand
AAGATGAGACACCAGACCCAAAAATGTAGACGAGCTGAAGGTTGTTATCAAAGCAACCTGGGCTTCCATAACACCTCAGCAGTGCCACAGGCTGATTGCCTCCATGCCACGCCGCATTGATGCAGTAATTGATGCAAAAGGAGCCACAACCAAGTATTGAGTGCATTTACTGAACATACATTTCAGTAATCCAACATTTCTGATTTTAAAATCATTTTTCAAGCTGGTGTTATAAAGTATTCTAATTTATTGAGATGATGACTTTTGGGTTTTCATTGGCTGTAAGCCATAATCATCAACATTAACAGAAATAAACACTGAGGCTATGTGCACACGTTCGGGAATTGCCGCTGAAATTTCCACGGCAATCGCGCACCTCCCTGCCGTGGGAAATACGCATTTTATAGGTATGCATATACTCACCAGAAACTAGCGTTTTGCAAGCGTAATTAGCTTGCAGAATGCTAGCGTTTTCCAAGCGATCTGTAGCATCACTTGGAAAACTGATTGACAGGTTGGTCACACTAGTCACACATAGTGTTTGACAAGTGTGAGCAACTTTTTGCTATTGATGCTGCCTATGCCGCATCAATAGTAAAAAGATCTAATGTTAAAAATAATTTAAAAAATAAAAAATGGTGATATTCTCACCTTCCAGCGTCCCCCGCAGCCTTCCTGGTCCTCGCGATGCAGCTGGCAAGTTCCGCTCCCAGTGATGCCTGGCAGCGACAATGACCCCAGATGACGTAGCATCACGCGAGACCGCTATGTCATCTGGGGTGATTCTCGCAATGCATCCCTGGAAACAGGAGTTGCCGGGAGCGTCGTTGAGAGGCGGGAAAGCTGCGGGGGCCGCCGGAAGGTGAGAATATCAATATTTTTTATTTTAATTATTGTTTTACCAGGGATATGGCACCCAAGGCCTGGAGGAGAGTCTCCTCTCCTCCAGACCCTGGGTACCATCCGCACATGAACCGCTCACTTAGCGCATGTTGGGCATAGCCACATGCGGAAAGTAAGCAGTTCAATGCATTCCTATGACGGCGGAATCGCTGTGTTTCCGGAACAAGAATGAGCATGCTGTGTTTTTTCCGAGATGCGTTTTTTTCACGGAAAAAAACGCAGCATGTGCACAAAAATTGCGGAATGCATTCTATTCATAGGATGGTTCATGCATGCATTTTCTCAGCGTTTTTCCACCGCAAAAACGCGAAAAAAACGCGTAAAATCCTGAACGTGTGCACATAGCCTAAAAATAGATCACTCTGTTTGTAATGACTCTATATAATATATGAGTTTCACTTTTTGTTTTGAAGAACTGAAATAAATTAACTTTTTGATGATATTCTAATTTTGTGAGGAGCATCTGTATCTGCATTTGTTCAGCTAAAAGTTTAGCCCTAAGCATATAGGAATTTTGGACAATTCCATGTGAGAATCATATGAGAAATCAGGAAATAGTAATCATTCAAACTACATAAATGAACAGTTTTCTCTTTCCTAAAGGCAATGAGTGAGTTAACAGAATGTGCATGGTTGATCATTCTCTAATGCCGACCCAGTACGCATAGAGTTGGGCTGCACCTCCGTCTGACATATTTCTCTTAGCATTTCATTTTACACTGCAGCAAAGTAATGCCGTCCAACTCTAGAGCTTAAGTCATATCACACCAGTGGTGCCAAATTCTGTAACCGTGTTCCTTTTATTCTGAAGGACTTTGGCACAAGTATAAGAAATCACCCGGGACTCTGCGTTTTGGACAAGGGGATCTAAAGAGTCTGGCACCATTCTAATGTCCTGACAAAGTCAAATTAATACGACTGAATGGTATTAAAGATGTATACTTCCTTAGTCTGGTTTTAAAGTGTTAAAAAGATTTGATGAAAAATTGCACTGATGAGGCTGTAATATAATACAGCGCCAGGAAAGGTCAGAGAGACCCAGCGCCTGCTGCACACTGCAGGAATGTACTCTGCCCTCAACAGGGCAGAGAAGTATGACTGCGCACAATGCCAGGGAGCCATCAAGCAAGCAGGAGGGCAGCGTCGCAAGAAGATTGGAGGCGCCAGACCCGGACCTGCGACACCCATCGGACCAGACCAGACCGCCCCCCGGGGTGAGTATAATAAAACGTATTTTTCTTATCTTGCAGGTCAGATCGGGGGCTTATAGAATGCTGTAGATAAGCCCTGAAAGGCAGTAGCCGTATCTTATAGTGGCCAAAACAGCTGACAGGTTTGCTTTAAGCAGTACTGTTGCTACTCTCTGGGTACAGGGGGATAATAGTAATGTAGTAAGCAGGACCAGTAATAATTTTGCACAGATGATAATTAAGATAGTATTATAACAATACAATATGTAAAGGTTGAGGGTTATAATGCAGCTATAATTATTCACATCTGGAGTTTATAAATAGTTCTATAAAAATGTGCATGGTCAGTATACTGTAAAGGTGGATGGTAATAATGCAGTAACAAGGAGCAGTACTCTATACAGGTGGAGGGTAGTAATAATGCAGTAACAAGGCACAGTATTCTGTACAGGTGGATGGTAGTAATAATACAGTAACAAGACACAGTATTCTGTACAGGTGGAGGGTAGTAATAATGCAGTAACAAGGCACAGTATTCTGTACAGATGGTGGGTAGTAATAATGCAGTAACAAGGCACAGTATTCTGTACAGATGAAGGGTAGTAATAATGCAGTAACAAGGCACAGTATTCTGTACAGATGGAGGGTAGTAATAATGCAGTAACAAGGCACAGTATTCTGTACAGATGAAGGGTAGTAATAATGCAGTAACAAGGCACAGTATTCTGTACAGATGAAGGGTAGTAATAATGCAGTAACAAGGCACAGTATTCTGTACAGATGAAGGGTAGTAATAATGCAGTAACAAGGCACAGTATTCTGTACAGATGGAGGGTAGTAATAATGCAGTAACAAGGAGCAGTATTCTGTACAGGTGGAGGGTAGTAATAATGCAGTAACAAGGCACAGTATTCTGTACAGGTGGAGGGTAGTAATAATGCAGTAACACGGCACAGTATTCTGTACAGATGAAGGGTAGTAATAATGCAGTAACAAGGCACAGTATTCTGTACAGGTGGAGGGTAGTAATAATGCAGTAACAAGGCACAGTATTCTGTACAGATGGAGGGTAGTAATAATGCAGTAACAAGGCACAGTATTCTGTACAGGTGGAGGGTAGTAATAATGCAGTAACAAGGAGCAGTATTCTGTACAGATGGAGGGTAGTAATAATGCAGTAACAAGAAGCAGTATTCTGTACAGGTGGAGGGTAGTAATAATGCAGTAACACGGCACAGTATTCTGTACAGATGAAGGGTAGTAATAATGCAGTAACAAGGCACAGTATTCTGTACGGGTGGAGGGTAGTAATAATGCAGTAACAAGGCACAGTATTCTGTACAGATGGAGGGTAGTAATAATGCAGTAACAAGGCACAGTATTCTGTACAGGTGGAGGGTAGTAATAATGCAGTAACAAGGAGCAGTATTCTGTACAGATGGAGGGTAGTAATAATGCAGTAACAAGGCACAGTATTCTGTACAGGTGGAGGGTAGTAATAATGCAGTAACAAGGCACAGTATTCTGTACAGGTGGAGGGTAGTAATAATACAGTAACAAGGAGCAGTATTCTATACAGGTGGAGGGTAGTAATAATGCAGTAACAAGGCACAGTATTCTGTACAGATGAAGGGTAGTAATAATGCAGTAACAAGGCACAGTATTCTGTACGGGTGGAGGGTAGTAATAATGCAGTAACAAGGCACAGTATTCTGTACAGATGGAGGGTAGTAATAATGCAGTAACAAGGCACAGTATTCTGTACAGATGAAGGGTAGTAATAATGCAGTAACAAGGCACAGTATTCTGTACAGATGAAGGGTAGTAATAATGCAGCAACAAGGCACAGTATTCTGTACAGATGAAGGGTAGTAATAATGCAGTAACAAGGCACAGTATTCTGTACAGATGGAGGGTAGTAATAATGCAATAACAAGGCACAGTATTCTGTACAGGTGGATGGTAGTAATAATGCAGTAACAAGGCACAGTATTCTGTACAGGTGGATGGTAGTAATAATGCAGTAACAAGGCACAGTATTCTGTACAGGTGGAGGCCGGAGGGTAGTAATAATGCAGTAACAAGGCACAGTATTCTGTACAGGTGGATGGTAGTAATAATGCAGTAACAAGGCACAGTATTCTGTACAGGTGGATGGTAGTAATAATGCAGTAACAAGGCACAGTATTCTGTACAGGTGGAGGCCGGAGGGTAGTAATAATGCAGTAACAAGGCACAGTATTCTGTACGGGTGGAGGGTAGTAATAATGCAGTAACAAGGCACAGTATTCTGTACAGGTGGAGGGTAGTAATAATGCAGTAACAAGGCACAGTATTCTGTACAGATGGAGGGTAGTAATAATGCAGTAACAAGGCACAGTATTCTGTACAGATGGAGGGTCGTAATAATGCAGTAACAAGGCACAGTATTCTGTACAGGTGGAGGGTAGTAATAATGCAGTAACAAGGAGCAGTATTCTGTACAGGTGGAGGGTAGTAATAATACAGTAACAAGGAGCAGTATTCTGTACAGATGGTGGGTAGTAATAATGCAGTAACAAGGCACAGTATTCTGTACAGATGAAGGGTAGTAATAATGCAGTAACAAGGCACAGTATTCTGTACAGATGGAGGGTAGTAATAATGCAGTAACAAGGCACAGTATTCTGTACAGATGGAGGGTAGTAATAATGCAGTAACAAGGCACAGTATTCTATACAGGTGGAGGGTAGTAATAATGCAGTAACAAGGCACAGTATTCTATACAGGTGGAGGGTAGTAATAATGCAGTAACAAGGCACAGTATTCTGTACAGATGGTGGGTAGTAATAATGCAGTAACAAGGCACAGTATTCTGTACAGATGAAGGGTAGTAATAATGCAGTAACAAGGCACAGTATTCTGTACAGATGGAGGGTAGTAATAATGCAGTAACAAGGCACAGTATTCTGTACAGATGGAGGGTAGTAATAATGCAGTAACAAGGCACAGTATTCTGTACAGGTGGAGGGTAGTAATAATGCAGTAACAAGGAGCAGTATTCTGTACAGGTAGAGGGTAGTAATAATACAGTAACAAGGAGCAGTACTCTACAGGGGCGGACTCAGACTGTAGTGGGCCCCTGTGAAAGAAATTTTTCGGGCCCCCCCCCCCGCACTTTATAGGGCAACAAAGTTATGTAATCATATAGATTGTAATATTTATTTAGAACGCAACTATCAAATCTAAATAGTAAAGTTGTTTAATATGATCATAAAAACTAAGAGGGTCCTAACTGCTGGCATGGCGAATGTCAGCACAGATGCATCGCATCCGCGGTAATTATGCGACCGCGCGTGCGATGCAAGCCGCGTCACTTCCGCTCTATATCATTCATGATATTGGAGCGTGTGACGGGGCCTTAATTCGCGTTAGATCCAGCAGATATCGCTGCATCTTCTGGATCTGTCCCTTAATGGCCGACTTGCAGCTCCGATCAGGCAAGCCCCCATTCATTGTCAATGGGGCTTGCGGTCAGGTGCTGCAACAGTGGTATTGGCAAATCTGTCACTTGCGGCCCCGCCAAAAAAACGCCGCTAGCAGCGTTTTTTTGCACACCAGCAAGTAATGTAATAGACACAGTCCAGCATAGCCTCTAAATAACATATATAGCCCAAGACAGCCTCCAGGTAATATATATAGGCACCCCCGTTTCTCTTTGTTTCATAATGCTCTCCTCCATATGCGGTCTACTTGTGGCATAGTGCTTCTCACCCTATGTGGCCTCCCCAGTTTATGCTGCTTCTCCCCATGTGCCCCCCCCCCTGTTTATGCTGCTCCTTCTTTATGTGGGCTGCCTGATTCATGTTTCTTCTCCCCCCATGAGCCCCATTCATGGGCAGCCAAGCATCTCCCCCAGGGGCCCTCAGGGCCCCCCCATTCATGAGCAGCCAGGCCATGCTTCTCCCCAGGCCAGGGGCCCCCCCTCATTCATGTGCAGCCAGGCCATGCTTCTCCCCAGGGCCCCCCCTCCATTCATGAGCAGCCAGGCCATGCTTCTCCCCAGGCCAGGGGCCCCCCCATTCTTGAGCAGCCATGCCATGCTTCACGTTCTCCCCAGGCCAGGCCCCCCCATTCATGTGCAGCCAGGCCATGCTTCTCCCCAGGGCCCCCCCTCCCATTCATGACCAGCCAGGCCATGCTTCTCACCAGGCCAGGGGCCCCCCCATTCTTGAGCAGCCATGCCATGCTTCACGTTCTCCCCAGGCCAGGCCCCCCCCATTCATGTGCAGCCAGGCCATGCCTCTCCCCAGGCCAGGCCCCCCCCCCATTCCTGAGCAGCCATGCCATTCTTCATGTTCTCCACAGGCCAGGGCCCCCCCATTCATGAGCATCCAGGCCATGCTTCTCTCCAGGCCAGGGCCCCCCCCCATTCATGTGCAGCCTGGCCATGGTTCAGTGAGTTCTCCCCAGGACAGAGCCCCCCAAAATCATGGCTGCCATGCTTCTTCATTTCTCCCCCAGGAGCCCCCCAAAATCATGCCTGCCTCATTCCCAGTCCCTCAGTCCTGCTCAGCTCTGGTAATCTTACCTGGAGCAGGCAGGGCAGGCCAGACCAAGAGGATCCATCCACACTGTCCCGTGTCCGCACTCCACAGCATTTAGGGCACGGGCCAGCACACAGTGACCGTCACTAAACAGTCACACACTGATGCTGGCGATGCGGCTGCAGCCACTGACTGTGTGGCCGGGCCACACGCACACAGCGACAGTCTGTCTCCTCTCTCCCTGCCCCCCACAGCGGCAGCACAGCACTGACGCTGTGCTGATCTCATCTCAATCTCACCTCAGGCTGGCCCCTCTGCACCGCGCGCTGCACTGCACTCTCAGGACCGCTCCGACGCCTCCGCAGCGCTGCTCGTCTCCTGTGCCTCGGCGCGTAGTGCACCACATGGCTAATTTGAATAGGTAAATAATTAGCCATGCGTGCTCGAGGCTGGAGGGGCCCCCCAGGGCCGGCTCCAGTTTTTATGGCCCCGGCGAAGGAGCCTCAGTGGCCCTTTACACAGACCACGATTCATGATGCACAGATACAGCAGAGAAATTGGGTACAGTACAATGCCAAATACTTCTCTTCTTACTTACATGAGTGATATCTATTGTAATTTACAATAGCTCAAAACCACCAAATCTCACAGCGCACAGAACAGACTGGACATACATTCTCCATACAAATATGGGCACCACAGTCTGCAGTGCCTCATCACCATATAATCCCATGCAGGAGTGCACCCACCCATATAATGCTCCAACAGGAATATGACCAATATAATGCCTCCGATGACAGGATCTTTGGAGCCCATAGCCTTAATCAATGCCTTCTCATGCTATCACAGAGTACTGGTCCCCATATAATGTCCCATACATGGATACTGGTCCATATAATGTCCACAAATATAGCTCTCTCTGCGCTTAACTGCGTTACATCACTAGTTCGGCTGCAAAGGGCTATGGAAACTCCCATATATCATGGCCCCAATGATATGCTCTACCTATCCATCCTCTATCCATCAGCCTCCATTCATCAATGCATCATCTGCACTTCCCCATCTCATCAGCTGTGCCTCCATTACCATCAATGCCTGCCCATCATCAGTCATCCTCCTCTCCCCATATCATATGCCTCTCACATCCCATCATCACTCTCCATCCATCATCAATCCTGCACATACTTCTCCATCATCAATGCCTGCCCATTATCCATATCTTACTCCGGCACATCATCAGTCAGTGCCTACACCAACATATATCAAGGCAATAAGGACACTGCGCACCATCAATATATCATCTCCTACAGCGCATAATGGCCAAATATAGCCTATGCCACTCAATCTCTGTTCGCCATGCATCAAACTGGCATGGCTTCTCTCATATATCTTAATGAACTGTGACCTGGCACACTCTCACACCATAATAGATCAGTGTGAACAGGTGCTAAACTAGAGTCACCAACTCATATACATACAGAAAAAGTAGCACACTGTAGCGCTATAGCTTGCAACACGAAATATGAAATATGAAAAATGATGCATCATTACCTTAGAAATATAAAATTGAGAAGTCTTAGGCATAAATGGCCAAATTATTGAGCCTGATAGCCACGTCAAGGCTCTTCCGATATCAGGTCCAACTAATGCCATCCTCGCTTAGAAAAGTCTGCGCATGGAACGTATGAATCTCTCTTCAGACTAAATCTACATCTCTGGGGTGATGAACCTGTTGAATTAAAGCTGTGACCACAGGTGGAGTGCTCAGTAGAAGGTAATGAATACATATCAAAAACTGCCCGGCACATCCAAACATAGATTCAGTGTGAACAGGTGCTAAACCTAGAGTCACCAACTCATATACATACAAGAGAAAAGGTAGCACACTGTAGCGCTATAGCTTGCAAACACGAAATATGAAAAATATGAAAATGAATTGCATCATTACCTTAGAATATGAAAATTGAGAAGTCTTAGCGCATAAGATGGCCAAATTATGTGAGCCTGATAGCCACTCAAGGCTCTTCTCTATATCAGGTCCTAACTAATGCCTATCCTCGCTTAGAAAAGTCTGTCTGCATGGGAACGTATGAATCCTCTCTTCAGACTAAAATCTACATCTCTGTGGAGGGTGATGAACCTGTTGTAATTAAAAAGCTGTGACCACCAGTGGAGTGCTCAGTAGAAGTAAATGAATACATATCAAAAAACTGACCGGCACATCCAAACATAGATTCAGTGTGAACAGGTGCTAAACCTAGAGTCACCAACTCATATACATACAAGAGAAAAAGGTAGCACACTGTAGCGCTATAGCTTGCAAACACGAAATATGAAAAATATGAAAAATGAATTGCATCATTACTTAGAAATATGAAAAATTGAGAAGTCTTAGCGCATAAGATGGCCAAATTATGTGAGCCTGATAGCCACGTCAAGGCTCTTCTCGTATATCAGGTCCTAACTAATGCCTATCCTCGCTTAGAAAAGTCTGTCTGCATGGGAACGTATGAATCCTCTCTTCAGACTAAAATCTACATCTCTGTGGAGGGGTGATGAACCTGTTGTAATTAAAAGCCTGTGACCACCAGGTGGAGTGCTCAGGTAGAAGGTAAATGAATACATATCAAAAAACTGACCGGCACATCCAAACATAGATTCAGTGTGAACAGGTGCTAAACCTAGAGTCACCAACTCATATACATACAAGAGAAAAAGGTAGCACACTGTAGCGCTATAGCTTGCAAACACGAAATATGAAAAATATGAAAAATGAATTGCATCATTACCTTAGAAATATGAAAAATTGAGAAGTCTTAGCGCATAAGATGGCCAAATTATGTGAGCCTGATAGCCACGTCAAGGCTCTTCTCGTATATCAGGTCCTAACTAATGCCTATCCTCGCTTAGAAAAGTCTGTCTGCATGGGAACGTATGAATCCTCTCTTCAGACTAAAATCTACATCTCTGTGGAGGGGTGATGAACCTGTTGTAATTAAAAAGCCTGTGACCACCAGGTGGAGTGCTCAGGTAGAAGGTAAATGAATACATATCAAAAAACTGACCGGCACATCCAAACATAGATTCAGTGTGAACAGGTGCTAAACCTAGAGTCACCAACTCATATACATACAAGAGAAAAAGGTAGCACACTGTAGCGCTATAGCTTGCAAACACGAAATATGAAAAATATGAAAAATGAATTGCATCATTACCTTAGAAATATGAAAAATTGAGAAGTCTTAGCGCATAAGATGGCCAAATTATGTGAGCCTGATAGCCACGTCAAGGCTCTTCTCGTATATCAGGTCCTAACTAATGCCTATCCTCGCTTAGAAAAGTCTGTCTGCATGGGAACGTATGAATCCTCTCTTCAGACTAAAATCTACATCTCTGTGGAGGGGTGATGAACCTGTTGTAATTAAAAAGCCTGTGACCACCAGGTGGAGTGCTCAGGTAGAAGGTAAATGAATACATATCAAAAAACTGACCGGCACATCCAAACATAGATTCAGTGTGAACAGGTGCTAAACCTAGAGTCACCAACTCATATACATACAAGAGAAAAAGGTAGCACACTGTAGCGCTATAGCTTGCAAACACGAATGAAAATATGAAATGAATCTCATTACTAAAGAAATTGAATCTTAGATAGATGGCCAATTATGTAGCTGATAGCACAAGGCTCTTCTAATCAGGTCTAATAATGCTATCTCGCTTAAAATGTTGATGGGAACGTATGACTTCTCACTAAATTACATCTCTTGAGGTGAGCTGGTTGTGGAGTGCTCGGTGAGGTAATGATACATATAAAACTGACGGCAATCCAAACATAGATTCAGTGTGAACAGGTGCAACCTAGAGTCACCATAATACATACAGAGAAAGGTAGCACACTGAGCCTTACTTGCAAACACGAATATGAAATATGAAAGAATTGCATCATTACCTTAGAATATGAAATTGAGGTCTAGCGTAAGATGGCAAATATGGAGCTGATAGCCACGTCAAGGCTCTTCTCGTATATCAGTCCTACTAATGCCTATCTCGCTTAGAAAAGTCTGTCTGCATGGGAAGATGAATCTCTCTTCGACTAAATTACATCTTGTGGGGGTGATGACCTGTTGTAATTAAAAAGCCTGTGACCACCAGGTGGAGTGCTCAGGTAGAAGGTAAATGAATACATATCAAAAAACTGACGGCACATCCAAACATAGATTCAGTGTGAACAGGTGCTAACTAGAGTCACCAACTCATATACATACAAGAGAAAAAGGTAGCACACTGTAGCGCTATAGCTTGCAACACGAATATAAAATATGAAAATGAATTGCATCATTACCTTAGAAATATGAAAAATTGAGAAGTCTTAGCGCATAAGATGGCCAAATTATGTGAGCCTGATAGCCACGTCAAGGCTCTTCTCGTATATCAGGTCCTAACTAATGCCTATCCTCGCTTAGAAAAGTCTGTCTGCATGGGAACGTATGAATCCTCTCTTCAGACTAAAATCTACATCTCTGTGGAGGGGTGATGAACTGTTGTAATTAAAAGCCTGTGACCACAGGTGGAGTGCTCAGTAGAAGGTAAATGAATACATTCAAAAACTGACCGGCACATCAAACATAGATTCAGTGTGAACAGGTGCTAAACCTAGAGTCACCAACTCATATACATACAGAGAAAAAGGTAGCACACGTAGCGCTATAGCTTGCAAACACGAAATATGAAAAATTGAAAATGAATTGCATCATTACCTTAGAAATATGAAAAATTGAGAAGTCTTAGCGCATAAGATGGCCAAATTATGTGAGCCTGATAGCCACGTCAAGGCTCTTCTCGTATATCAGGTCCTAACTAATGCTATCCTCGCTTAGAAAAGTCTGTCTGCATGGGAACGTATGAATCCTCTCTTCAGACTAAATCTACATCTCTGTGGAGGGGTGATGAACCTGTGTAATTAAAAAGCCTGTGACCACCAGGTGGAGTGCTCAGGTAGAAGTAAATGAATACATATCAAAAAACTGACCGGCACATCCAAACATAGATTCAGTGTGAACAGGTGCTAAACCTAGAGTCACCAACTCATATACATACAAGAGAAAAAGGTAGCACACTGTAGCGCTATAGCTTGCAAACACGAATATGAAAATAAAATGAATTGCATCATTACCTTAGAAATATGAAAAATTGAGAAGTCTTAGCGCATAAGATGGCCAAATTATGTGAGCCTGATAGCCACGTCAAGGCTCTTCTCGTATATCAGGTCCTAACTAATGCCTATCCTCGCTTAGAAAAGTCTGTCTGCATGGGAACGTATGAATCCTCTCTTCAGACTAAAATCTACATCTCTGTGGAGGGGTGATGAACCTGTTGTAATTAAAAAGCCTGTGACCACCAGGTGGAGTGCTCAGGTAGAAGGTAAATGAATACATATCAAAAAACTGATCGGCACATCCAAACATAGATTCAGTGTGAACAGGTGCTAAACCTAGAGTCACCAACTCATATACATACAAGAGAAAAAGGTAGCACACTGTAGCGCTATAGCTTGCAAACACAAAATATGAAAAATGAATTGCATCATTACCTTAGAAATATGAAAAATTGAGAAGTCTTAGCGCATAAGATGGCCAAATTATGTGAGCCTGATAGCCACGTCAAGGCTCTTCTCGTATATCAGGTCCTAACTAATGCCTATCTCGCTTAGAAAAGTCTGTCTGCATGGGAACGTATGAATCCTCTCTTCAGACTAAAATCTACATCTCTGTGGAGGGGTGATGAACCTGTTGTAATTAAAAAGCCTGTGACCACCAGGTGGAGTGCTCAGGTAGAAGGTAAATGAATACATATCAAAAAACTGACCGACACATCCAAACATAGATTCAGTGTGAACAGGTGCTAAAACCTAGAGTCACCAACTCATATACATACAAGAGAAAAAGGTAGCACACTGTAGCGCTATAGCTTGCAAACACGAAATATGAAAAATATGAAAAATGAATTGCATCATTACCTTAGAAATATGAAAAATTGAGAAGTCTTAGCGCATAAGATGGCCAAATTATGTGAGCCTGATAGCCACGTCAAGGCTCTTCTCGTATATCAGGTCCTAACTAATGCCTATCATCGCTTAGAAAAGTCTGTCTGCATGGGAACGTATGAATCCTCTCTTCAGACTAAAATCTACATCTCTGTGGAGGGGTGATGAACCTGTTGTAATTAAAAAGCCTGTGACCACCAGGTGGAGTGCTCAGGTAGAAGGTAAATGAATACATATCAAAAAACTGATCGGCACATCCAAACATAGATTCAGTGTGAACAGGTGCTAAACCTAGAGTCACCAACTCATATACATACAAGAAAAAGGTAGCACACTGTAGCGCTATAGCTTGCAAACACAAAATATGAAAAATGAATTGCATCATTACCTTAGAAATATGAAAAATTGAGAAGTCTTAGCGCATAAGATGGCCAAATTATGTGAGCCTGATAGCCACGTCAAGGCTCTTCTCGTATATCAGGTCCTAACTAGTGTTGAGCATTCCGATACCGCAAGTATCGGGTATCGACCGATATTTGCTGTATCGGAATTCCGATACTTAGTTCCGATATTTCTCCTATATCGTATACCGGAATCGGAAGTTCCCATAATTCTTTGAGAGGCAATGTGATTTTAGTCAGCCAATAAGGAATCTTATGAAGTGTGGGCACATCCTGTAATGCTGCGGTCATCTTAACTAATGGCATGGCTGTGATTGGCTGCTGAAATGATGTCAGAATGCACTATAAAAGGCGCCGCCGCCATTTTAGCGTCACTGTGCTGTGAACTCAGTTAGGGACAGAACGCTGCTCTGCTGACTCTGAGGGACAGTTAGAGATTGCGATTTTGTGTACTTTGCTTTAGGCAGGCTAGTTTACCAACCGCTGTGTAAAGCTTCCTTTTGCCTTGCAGTGTTGTTTTAACAGCTCTGTGCAAGGTGTGTGTGTGAGAGTGCAGGTGACGCTGCAGTTTGCTCTGCATCCAACGCTGTCTGTAGGCATCTGCACGTGTCACTCACAGACTCATTTTTTTTTTCTTTAGTACTTCTAGCTGCTCCATTCAATAGAAATTATAGTGTGACGCGCTTCCATCCGTATACTATACATTGGTTGCAAACACTATAGAAGTACAGAAAGGGGCCTTTCACAGATAGTGAACAGTTGTGTTTCAGTGTTCACTGCAGTCTGTGAGGTTTTGATTTTTTGAGTGCAGATCACGCTCCAGTTAGTTCTTTAACCACTGCTGGTTGTAGTCTGCTGAGCGTGTGTCACTGCCTCATCCTTCACATTTTTCTCTAATTGGTGCTGCTCCATTATATTTGAAAAAAATCTAATCTATTAGTGTGACGCGCTTCCATCCGTATACAATACATTGGTTGCAAACACTATAGAAGTACACAAAGGGGCCTTTCACAGCTACTGAACAGTTGTCTGCAGTGTTCACTGTAGTCTGAGCTTTTCATTTTTTGAGTGCAGATTACGCTCCAGTTAGTTCTTCAACCACTGCTGGTTGTAGTCTGCTGAGCGTGTGTCGCTGCCTCATCCTTGACATTTTTCTCTAATTGGTGCTGCTCCATTATATTTGAAAAAAATCTTCCATCCGTATACAATACATTGGTTGCAAACACTATAGAAGTACACAAAGGGGCCTTTCACAGCTACTGAACAGTTGTCTGCAGTGTTCACTGTAGTCTGTGAGCTTTTCATTTTTTGAGTGCAGATTACGCTCCAGTTAGTTCTTCAACCACTGCTGGTTGTAGTCTGCTGAGCGTGTGTCACTGCCTCATCCTTCACATTTTTCTCTAATTGGTGCTGCTCCATTATATTTGAAAAAAATCTAATCTATTAGTGTGACGCGCTTCCATTCGTATACAATACATTGGTTGCAAACACTATAAGTCAAAAGGCTTTCAGTATGAACAGTGTCAGTGTCACGGTCTGAGTTTTTATTTTGAGTCAGATAGCTCAGTAGTTCTTCAACACGTTGTAGTTGTACGTGTTCACTGTCATTTCATTTTCTATGTGGCTCATTATTTGAAAAATTAATCTATAGTGTGACGGTTTCTATCATATTGTTGCAACTTAGAGTCAAAGGCTTCAGCTATGCATTGTCTGCGTGTCCTGTAGTTGAGTTTTCATTTTGAGTCATACCATCATAGTCTCAACATGTGGTTGTAGTCTGCTGAGCGTGTGTCACTGCCTCATCCTTCACATTTTTCTCTAATTGGTGCTGCTCCATTATATTTGAAAAAAATCTAATCTATTAGTGTGACGCGCTTCCATCCGTATACAATACATTGGTTGCAAACACTATAGAAGTACACAAAGGGGCCTTTCACAGCTACTGAACAGTTGTCTGCAGTGTTCACTGTAGTCTGAGCTTTTCATTTTTTGAGTGCAGATTACGCTCCAGTTAGTTCTTCAACCACTGCTGGTTGTAGTCTGCTGAGCGTGTGTCACTGCCTCATCCTTCACATTTTTCTCTAATTAGTGCTGCTCCATTATATTTGAAAAAAATCTAATCTATTAGTGTGACGCGCTTCCATCCGTATACAATACATTGGTTGCAAACACTATAGAAGTACACAAAGGGGCCTTTCACAGCTACTGAACAGTTGTCTGCAGTGTTCACTGTAGTCTGAGCTTTTCATTTTTTGAGTGCAGATTACGCTCCAGTTAGTTCTTCAACCACTGCTGGTTGTAGTCTGCTGAGCGTGTGTCACTGCCTCATCCTTCACATTTTTCTCTAATTAGTGCTGCTCCATTATATTTGAAAAAAATCTAATCTATTAGTGTGACGCGCTTCCATCCGTATACAATACATTGGTTGCAAACACTATAGAAGTACACAAAGGGGCCTTTCACAGCTACTGAACAGTTGTCTGCAGTGTTCATTGCAGTCTCTGAGGAATAACCACACTTAGGCCTTATAACTTTTCTGACTTTCTTTATCAATCTACCAAGATGAAGAAGGCAGGGAGTAAGGCACGTGGTCGTGGCCGTGGAGTTTCAGCAGGGAGAGGACGTGGGGATTCTGTGGTTGCTGCCGCACCCAGTGACACAGCATCCACCAGTTTTCCCCGTGAGCGTTCCTTTATGCGCACTTTTGTAGGAGCTCAGCGTACCCCCCTGCTGCGGGAAAAACAAATTGAAGCCGTTGTTGGTTGGATGGCAGCCAATGCATCGACTTCAATTGCTTCCACCTCCTCTCAGGACCACAGCACTGTTGAACAACCATCTGTCTCTTCACCGCCTGCCAAATTGCCCAGGCAGTCAGAGAGTTCTGAACTGGAGCCAGCTGAGTCTCTGCTTCTGTTCTCAGAATCTGTTGGCTTGCAAACAGGGGCCCAGCCAAGCAGCATTCTGGAATGTGAAGAAGAGGCAGTATGCAGTGATGCGCAACAGCTGTGTCTCTCTGAATGTGAAGAGGTGGGTGAGCCAGTGCCGATGGTCAGCACACCGCAGAACGCATCTGATGATGATGAGACTCAGGTGCCAGTTTCTGTTGAGCATGGTGCTGGCCAGACCACACAACAGCAGCAGGTGTTGGAAGAGGGTAGTGGAGATGATGAGGTCCAAGACCCAACATGGCGTGAGGAACAGGAAGGTGGTGGTAGCAGCTCTGAGGAAGAGATTGCCCCAACGGTCCAAACAGTAGGGAGAGGTAGGCTGCAGACTCGGTTGCCTGTAGCCTCCAGTTTGGCACCCGTTCGTAGCAGTTCTCTTCCAACAGCCAAAACGGGCGCTCCCAGGACTTGCACTGCGTGGTCCTTTTTTGACACACTTGCAGATGATATTTGCTATGTCAAATGCAAGCTGTGTCATCAAAAAGTAAAAAGAGGTAAAAGTGTCAGTAACCTTAATACCACAAATATGTGGAAACATGTGCGGTCAAAGCACGTGGTTGAGTTACAAAGACACACTGGAGATGTAGGCCAACCTACAGCAGCACCTACATCTTCAGTTCGTGTTGGAGCCTCTTCCTCCAGCTCACACACAGCTGGTTCGGCTTCCTCACAGGATCGCCATGGAAGAACCTCTGTCACTGTTGTCCAGAGACCCAGTGTTATTCCACCCACAGCTGCAAGTTCCCTGTCATCCTCACACTCCCAGGCCACAAAACAGCCATCGGTAGCACAGGCATGGGATAAAAGACGGCCATACTCGGCAAACCATCCACGAGCCCAGGCTCTGAATGCTGGCATTGCAAAACTCCTGTCCCTTGAAATGCTGTCATTCAGGCTGGTGGAGACTGACAGTTTCCGTAACTTAATGGCATTGGCAGTCCCACAATACAATGTGCCCAGCCGATTTTATTTCAGCAGGCAAGCCGTCCCTGGTCTGCAAAAGCATGTTGAGGGAAAAATTAAACATGCGCTACTAAACGCCGTCAGTAGCAGGGTCCACCTGACCACCGATGATACCTTTCCCTCACTGCCCATTGGGTCAATGTTGTGGAGCGGGTACAGATCTTGCGAGTGGCGCTGTACGTGTTCTGCCAACTCCAAGGATTGCAGGAATCAAGTCTGTCCACATTGACTCCTCCTCCTACTCCAGTTCCTCAGAATCATCGCTGCAGGAGCCGTCACGGTCTACCTCCACATGGACCCGTGAACGCTTACCTGATGCGACCGATATGAGCACAGCCGTGGCCAAACGTCAACAGGCCGTCCTGAAATTAATTTCCATGGGGAATCGAAGCCACACAGCGCAGGAGCTCTGGAATGCCATCAAGCAGGAGAGCGACGTGTGGTTTTTGCCAGCGAATCTCCAGCCAGGCTTGGTAGTGTGTGACAATGGCCAAAATCTGGTGGCAGCTCTGGGCCTTGGCAACCTCACTCACATACCATGTCTGGCACATGTGCTCAACTTGGTCGTGCAGAGTTTTTTGAGGGACTATCCGGATCTTGATGCACTGCTGCACAAGGTCCGCCTAGAGTGCGCTCACTTGCGACGTTCCAGCATGGCCAGATCGCGCATTGCAGCTCTGCAACGCAGATTTCGCCTTCCTGAACATCGCATCATATGTGACGTACCCACCAGGTGGAATTCCACGTTACATATGTTGGAGCGGTTGTGTGAGCAGCAGCCAGCAGTAATGGAGTATCAGCTGCATCAGGCGCAATCAACTCGCAATTTGCGCCGTTCACACTTCACCACTACTGAGTGGGCCTCTATGAAGGACATCTGCCACGTTTTGCGTGCGTTTGATGAGTCAACGCGGATGGCGAGTGCAGATGATGCACTAGTCAGCCTGACTGTCCCCCTTATCTGCCTGCTTCAAAAAACACTGCAAGCACTAAGGGATGAGGTTTTGGAAGAGGTGGAGGATGAGGAGACACAAATTCCATCACCTTTTGGACAGTCAGCGCAACGTGGTTCCTCCCAAAGGGCTTTGCAGGGCTCACTTTGTGAGGAGGATGAGGAGGAGTCAATGGAGGAGGAAGACATCGCTCCAGAGGGAGGTACACAACGCTCTAGTCAGTATGTAGAGCGAGGGTGGGGTGATGCAGAACAGGCAGAGATTACGCCTCTTGCAGGGGACAGCGTTTCTTGGCCAGTTGGGAGTCTGCAGCACATGGTTGATTTCATGCTGCAGTGCCTGAGAAACGACCGCCGCATCGCCCACATTCTCACCACGTCTGATTATTGGGTGTACACCCTCCTAGACCCTCGCTACCGGGACAACTTACGAAGCCTCATCACACCGTTGAACCGGGAGCGTAAAATGCGGGAGTACCAAGACACACTGGTGCAATCCATAATGTTCTCCATTCCAGCCGAGAGCACTGCTGCTGCTGCTACTGCTTTACAAAGCAGCTCTGTGCGTCGAGGCAGTGGAGACAGCTCTGCAACAAGAGGGAGCACAAGCAGCGCCTCTTCAAAAGGCAAGACCAGTATGTTCCAAATGTGGCGAAGTTTTGTGGCAGCGCCACAAATGTCTACACCATCCGAGACGGCTCCAGTCAGCAGGAGGCAACGTTTCCGTAAGATGGTGACAGACTACATGTCTTTCCCTCTCAGTGTACTCCCAGATGGCTCTTCCCCATTCAAGTTTTGGGTCTCTAAGCTGGATACATGGCCAGAGCTTAGCCAGTATGCATTGGAGGTGCTGGCTTGCCCTGCTGCCAGTGTATTATCGGAGCGCGTCTTTAGTGCTGCAGGTGGTGTACTAACAGTCCGTCGCATGCGACTATCCTCCGATAATGTAGACCGGCTTACTTTTCTGAAAATGAACAAGGCATGGATCTCGCCAGAATTTGTCTGTCCGTTTTCAGATTAAATAACTGGTTCGCAACGTTATCCATGTCTCCTGTTCCCTACACATGCACAGAAAAACCCATGTCGAACATGCTCCAAATAGGGAAGAGCCGTCACCCTGATTGTTATGCTTAAAACATGAAATTGTGAAGTTTTCCAGGCCTAGAATGATAAATTTTTATGACAAATATGGACAAATAATAATTTGTCATCACAGCGCATATCTGCACACGTCTATTAGAAATGGTAACAAAAACTAAAACATAGTGTTCACTTTTTGAAATTAATGCTTAAAAGTACATTTCATACTTATCAATTAATGCTTTTTAAGGAACTTTATCTGTACCTGTAAGATAATGCAGTCAATGGATGTACGAATCATAAAATCCTCATCATCATCATCACGAGTTTTATTTATGACAGACATTATAAAATACACATACTGATGCCAACTGTAACTTCACACACCATATATGAAATGGCCAGCATGTAAACCTGGTAATAATGTGCAATAATAAATTATTACATCTAGAAAGTGCATCATGCATACTGACATAGGTAGTTATACCTGCAAGTGCTGTTGAAACAAGCACAACAGATATAAATTAATAATGGTATATAGGTATCACAGTGCATAGTTACTTATGGACAATGTCGATGTAATACTGTACCTCAATAAAGTCAGCGTCAACCATTATGGTTGTTAGTCTTGTAGATTGTTAAAGAGGGAACGTTCTTTTTTTGTTGGTCATAGGTGGACTATTAGACAGTAAATGATTACTGCTGTCGTATTTTTGGCGTCCATAGGGCGCAATAACGCTGCGTAACGTCACATTTTATAGAGTCATGTAATTGACACACGCTACCCTACCCTACGCGTGACAGTAGGAAGGTAGTGTTGACGGATAAAGCCTTGCGCAACCAGACATGCTTTTACCCTCTTCAACACTGTACAAGCAAAAAATGCATGATTGCAGCCGCAGACTTTATTGACGTACAGTATAACATCGCCATTACCCATCACAGGCTGTCCACTGTCTGATACAGACATAGAATACACCTTTTCTATCCGTAGCCTTTGTTTCACCTACACTTGCAGGCACACACTTAAATTGTGACAATGCATTATGTTTTTTTAAATGTTTATTTTTTATCGTACATTATTGTGTCATCACATTGATGAGTCCATGCTGGACATGTCATACATGCTGTACAAAGTAACGATTTTATTAACTTAAATAATTGAAATGTCTGTGACTGTCACATCTAAATTGCAATGATGATGATGATGAGTGACTATTAAAAAATCCATTGTCTTCACTATGTTATGGTTTAACATAGCGTTCCTTAAGCATTATTCATAAATACAAAAATGGACTTTTATTCTTAAATTTACAACACTATATTTTGTAACCAATTTTTTGGGTGGTGTGTTGTTCCATTTCTTGTTGTCATGTGCATATATGCGTTTATATTTGCAGTGTCTTTATTTTTATTCTTGAAGTTAGGAAACATGTGTATCTTCGTACCGTGTTAGCCAGCAGATAGAAAAATATTTAGACTTGAGAGTCCGCAGTGGTTGTTACCTTTTAATGGATAACTGAAAAGATGGTAACAAATTGCAAGCTTTTGAGGCTACTCACGTCTCTTCATCAGGCAAAGACTAAAACCAAAAATGAAGCATCACATATTTCTATACACAACAGGACACAGGAATAGTGAAATAGGTAAGACAAGTAAGTGACGTGTAGCAGAACTGTCATTATCACAGAGGGATGAACATAAATATTGTAACAGTTCCTACATAAGGATAGAAAGTTTTATTGCCCTCTGATTGGGGTCTGGTTTTGTGTTTTCATGCCCCTGGAAGGGCAGAGACGCAGATTCCTTAATTGATATAGAATGACATAAATCCGTGTGATCTATTCATTCCATCACTAACAGTGTCAAAGGTCATGATGAGCTTATATTCTGAAACCTTTGTATCTTTCTCATATTTGAAGTTATATTTTAATACCAGTAATTCCATATCCATCATGCTATGACCGGGCATACAAAATTGTTTTGCCACAGGTAAATCCATTATTTTTTCTCTTATTGTGTGGCGCTGATAATTCATCCTTGTTCTCATTTTTTGGCCGGTCTCCCCTCACTTGTCCCTCCCTCACTTGTCTTACCTATTCCTGTGTCCTGTTGTGTGTAGAAATATGTGATTCTTCATTTTTTGTTTTAGTCTTAGCCTGATGAAGAGACCTGAGTAGTCTCGAAAGCTTGGAATTTGTTACCATATTTTCAGTTAGCCATTAAACGGTATCAACCACAGAGGACTCTCAAGTATAAATATTTTTCTATTCTTGGAATTGAAATTCATCATTTTATTGTCCTAGTAAAACTTCATTTATTCTTGTTTGAAGTACATACATTTGCAATGGCCACGTAACAAGGCAATAACTCAATATTTTATGCCTACACCCTCCTTGACCCTGGGCTTCAACACCGCCAGTTGCTGCTCAGAAGTGTTAGATGCACAGATGAAAACAATCGCTGATGTGTTTGTGGGGTTCAGTAATGCTGCTGTTCCCCTGCTGTGTGTCTGGCAAAAATTACTGCTGCTAACTACAACTTCAACTTCAAACATCTCATACTAGGCCTCTGCCTACACCCTCCTTGACCCTGGGCTTCAACACCGCCAGTTGCTGCTCAGAAGTGTTAGATGCACAGATGAAAACAATCGCTGATGTGTTTGTGGGGTTCAGTAACGCCTGCTGTTCCCCTGCTGTGTGTCTGGCAAAAATTACTGCTGCTAACTACAACTTCAACTTCAAACATCTCATACTAGGCCTCTGCCTACACCCTCCTTGACCCTGGGCTTCAACACCGCCAGTTGCTGCTCAGAAGTGTTAGATGCACAGATGAAAACAATCGCTGATGTGTTTGTGGGTTCAGTAACGCCTGCTGTTCCCCTGCTGTGTGTCTGGCAAAAATTACTGCTGCTAACTACAACTTCAACTTCAAACATCTCATACTAGGCCTCTGCCTACACCCTCCTTGACCCTGGGCTTCAACACCGCCAGTTGCTGCTCAGAAGTGTTAGATGCACAGATGAAAACAATCGCTGATGTGTTTGTGGGGTTCAGTAACGCCTGCTGTTCCCCTGCTGTGTGTCCGGCAAAAATTACTGCTAGCTACCTAATCATGGTGAAAAAAACATGACATGTCAAAGTGTCTAGTGCTACACATAGATATGAGGCTACACCCTGATTTCTAAGCTGTAAACATTTGAAACGTCAACTTTAAAACCATAAAATGATTAGTCTTTGTCACAAATCTGTTACAAAATAATTGTGACATATTATTACAGATATGCACATGTCGAAAACAGATGCAAACACAAAAGCCTACTTAATGCTATAGGATACTGATGGTCAACCTTGTCACTCCATAGCTTAGACAAATCCAACTCACATCATGACTCAAATTCTGCAATGTTGGAAGTGCATAATGTGGGCTGAACTTTGACAACTGCTGCAGTGCGAAGGTTATACTTCAGTGTTCTTGCCTTTTAAATAAAAGCATACAAGTAAATATAATAATCCAATGTTGATTAAGGGACGTGATGTACACCTGTAATATTGTGCAAACAATGCATGTAGGAATAGTCCTCTTCAACATTACTTATATTTGTGTCATGCATTACCTTGGTAAAGTCAATAGTGCATAGTCACAATAGCAAAATATATACCTGTAAGTGGTGCTGAAAGAACGACAACTGATAGAATAGGTGAATGATATCTATTTATCAGACTGAATAGCGACACCTGTACAATGTCGATATAATACTGTACCTTAACAAAACAGCTGTGTCACACCTCACACTCGTTTTTCTTGTAGCTTGTTATGTAATAGGGCACATGCGTGTATGTTTCATCATAGGTGCATGTTTACTGAGTAAAGCAGTCATGACAACGCCTTTGTGTTGTCGGTACGCTTGCGATGATGAACGATGCGCACCGTGAATGTTAGTCTGCGTCATAAGACGTACAGACGCTCCAATACCCAACGCGTCACAGCAGGAAGCCAGTCTGTGCGTCCAAACAAAGGCGCAACCATACATGCACGTAACCTTTTATAAAGCTATATAAAAAAAAGGATGTAGTAGTAACGCACACTTTATTGAGGTACAGTATTACATCGCCATTCACCATCTGTGGCTATGCAGTCTCATCTATATATACCTTATCTATCCGTTGTCATGCTTGCAAGTCCACAGTCAGGCATAAATATCTGTTTTCACTCTGCACTATGCACTTTTTAAATTTTTTGTTTGTTAATATAAATGATTGGCACATATTATCAGTATTACATGATGGAAATTTTAGATATTTTTAAAAAATTTTTAGTGAGATTATTCACCAAATGTAAAGTTTTATGAATGTCAAAGATAACTTGTAATGCTGATTATGTTTTTAAGTCAGCCATTCATTGTCTACACAATAAAAATGGTGTACATACTGTTACTTAGCCATCATTAATGGATTCTGATATGTACTTGTATGCTTTTATTTTAAACCATATAGCAGATTATTTAACTTATTTTAATTGTGGTTTGCATTGCTTTTCAACATGTTAATGTATGCGTTTATGTTTGTAAATTATTAATTTACATATATTTTTTTAAGTTAAATCATCATCTTATGGTACTAAAGTTTATATTTCTCTTGTTTGGAGTATAGACATTTTTAATTGACACGTAACAAGGAAAATACTTGATATAGTATTTAAACATCCTCCTTGACCCTGGGCTACAACACCGCCAGTTGTTTCTCGGAAGTGCTGTTAGCACAGTGAACACTTGCTCCTGTGTTACTGGGGTTCAGTAATGTCAGCTGTTCCCCTGCTGTGTGTACGGCAAAAAGTCCTGCTGCCTCCACCATGTTCTCTTCTCATCCCTGGGCTACAACACCGCCAGTTGTTTCTTGGAAGTGCTGTTAGCACAGTCTACACTTGCTCCTGTGTTACTGGGGTTCAGTAATGTCAGCTGTTCCCCTGCTGTGTGTACGGCAAAAAGTCCTGCTGCCTCCACCATGTTCTCTTCTCATCCCTGGGCTACAACACCGCCAGTTGTTGCTCGGAAGTGCTGTTAGCACAGTGAACACTTGCTCCTGTGTTACTGGGTTCAGTAATGTCAGCTGTTCCCCTGCTGTGTGTACAGCAAAAAGTCCTGCTGCCTCCACCATGTTCTCTTCTCATCCCTGGGCTACAACACCGCCAGTTGTTTCTCGGAAGTGCTGTTAGCACAGTCTACACTTGCTCCTGTGTTACTGGGGTTCAGTAATGTCAGCTGTTCCCCTGCTGTGTGTACAGCAAAAAGTCCTGCTGCCTCCACCATGTTCTCTTCTCATCCCTGGGCTACAACACCGCCAGTTGTTTCTCGGAAGTGTTGTTAGCACAGTGAACACTTGCTCCTGTGTTACTGGGGTTCAGTAATGTCAGCTGTTCCCCTGCTGTGTGAACGGCAAAAAGTCCTGCTGCCTCCACCATGTTCTCTTCTCATCCCTGGGCTACAACACCGCCAGTTGTTTCTCGGAAGTGCTGTTAGCACAGTGAACACTTGCTCCTGTGTTACTGGGGTTCAGTAATGTCAGCTGTTCCCCTGCTGTGTGAACGGCAAAAAGTCCTGCTGCCTCCACCATGTTCTCTTCTCATCCCTGGGCTACAACACTGCCAGTTGTTTCTCGGAAGTGCTGTTAGCACAGTGAACACTTGCTCCTGTGTTACTGGGGTTCAGTAATGTCAGCTGTTCCCTGCTGTGTGTACGGCAAAAGTCCTGCTGCCTCCACATGTTCTCTTCTCATCCTGGCTACAAACCGCCAGTTGTTTCTCGGAAGTGCTGTTAGCACAGTCTACACTTGCTCCTGTGTTACTGGGGTTCAGTAATGTCAGCTGTTCCCTGCTGTGTGAACGGCAAAAAGTCCTGCTGCCTCCACCATGTTCTCTTCTCATCCCTGGGCTACAACACCGCCAGTTGTTTCTCGGAAGTGCTGTTAGCACAGTCTACACTTGCTCCTGTGTTACTGGGGTTCAGTAATGTCAGCTGTTCCCCTGCTGTGTGAACGGCAAAAAGTCCTGCTGCCTCCACCATGTTCTCTTCTCATCCCTGGGCTCCAACACCACCAGTTGTTGCTCGGAAGTGTAATTGGCACGGGTACTCACTCCTGCCAAGACTGGTTACAGCACGCCATCTGTTTCCTGTCAGTGTAAACGTCACTTAGCCTCCAATAAGTTGTCCTGTCGTGTTGCGGTCGGGTTAGCCGACTCTATGGTGCTTGGAGTTTAGGTGCTTCCTATGTGTGCTGCGGGATATGCAAATAAAGGCTGTTTCCGTTGTGACAATAGGACAATCACCCACTGTAGTACTGTGGGATTCGGTAACTGCGGCCGGCTCGCAGCCTGTCAACTTAAATTTCCATGGGTACCTTCTGCTACCCGTCCGGGTTCCAATACCGTCAGCTGGTTCTCCGCAGTGCCTTTGGCCTAGGTGCCTCCATCTCGGTATCCGAGTTCCAGCAACGTCTGCTGGTCCTTGGTAGTGCTTTGGAGCACAGGTACCTCCAGCTTAGTAACCGTGTCCCAGTAACGTCAGCTGGTCCTCGGTTGTGCCATTGGCTCTCTTTTCCTTCTGCTGCCCCTCCGGGTTCCAGCACAGTCAGCTGGTCCTCGTTACTTGCATTGGCTCTTGTACCTTCTGCTACCCGTCCGGGTTCCAGTACCGTCAGCTGGTTCTCCGCAGTGCCTTTGGCCTAGGTGCCTCCATCTCGGTATCCGAGTTCCAGCAACGTCTGTTGGTCCTTGGTAGTGCTTTGGAGCACAGGTACCTCCTGCTTAGTAACCGTGTCCCAGTAACGTCAGCTGGTCCTCGGTTGTGCCATTGGCTCTTTTCCTTCTGCTGCCCCTCCGGGTTCCAGCACAGTCAGCTGGTCCTCGTTACTTGCATTGGCTCTTGTACCTTCTGCTACCCGTCCGGGTTCCAGTACCGTCAGCTGGTTCTCCGCAGTGCCTTTGGCCTAGGTGCCTCCATCTCGGTATCCGAGTTCCAGCAACGTCTGTTGGTCCTTGGTAGTGCTTTGGAGCACAGGTACCTCCTGCTTAGTAACCGTGTCCCAGTAACGTCAGCTGGTCCTCGGTTGTGCCATTGGCTCTTTTCCTTCTGCTGCCCCTCCGGGTTCCAGCACAGTCAGCTGGTCCTCGTTACTTGCATTGACTCTTGCACCTTCTGCTACATTTACAAATTGAAGATTTTTTCAATGCTTTTTGGGTAATCACTCTGGATCTCCAACAATGAAGACGACGACCCTGATGACCACCCCGAAGAAGATGACGACCACAAGGACGACGAGCATCAAGCCAACCAGCCTAAACACCATCACAAAGAAGAAATAAAAGATTACCAAACAGGACTAAGAAGGTTAAGACAAACTACAAGATACAGAACAAGAGACTTAAGAACAATAAGCAGAAGATCAAAAAGCAGAAGAACATGAAGTATAAGACCAAAATGAAGAGCAAAATATATGCTCTAAATTCTAAGCAGAAGAAGACTAAGCAGTGTATGGGGGTGAGTCCGTTCCTCCTCGTGGTGCCCCTGGAAAATGCCTGCTGCTGCAGGCTAAACTGAACACGGACAAATACTGTTGTAATTTAAATCTTTTGTGACAGCAAGAACGGAAGGATGAAAAATTCATACTTTGACAGATTACAAGTACAGGATTCTCTGTCACAAATAAGAATATGATGAAGAAGATGAAGTACAATATGAATAAGAATAATAGTTTAATAAGAAGAATATGAGTAATGTTAACAAAAAGATGAATAGCAAGAAGTTTAAGAAGAAGATAAAGAAGGTGAAGATGAAGAATAATTTGATGAAAAAGATGATGCTGCTGAAGATTATGAAGGAGAAAGTGTGTCAAAAGTTAAAAAGGTGAAGAGCATGGAAGTTGTGAAATATACATATTTGCCAAAATAGAAAAAACGTTAACAACATTGTCAATTTCTTCGTCAATCCGAACATCTTTAAAAAAAAAATATTTATGCTATTCCATTTGATTGGGTTAAACATCTATGCCTTTAATGTCTCCTCAACCTTCCCCAATACATTCTACATTACTCTTTGTTGTTTTCCTTCATGTACAATTAACCAACAAGGCAAGAATGGGGTTTTTTTAATTCCGATATTTTGTTCCCATAGACTTACATTGGATTTCCAGTATCGGTATCGCCGATATTTTTTGGGTATCGGCGATACAATTCCGATTCCGATACTTTTGGATATCGGAAAGTATCGCTCAACTCTAGTCCTAACTAATGCCTATCCTCGCTTAGAAAAGTCTGTCTGCATGGGAACGTATGAATCCTCTCTTCAGACTAAAATCTACATCTCTGTGGAGGGGTGATGAACCTGTTGTAATTAAAAAGCCTGTGACCACCAGGTGGAGTGCTCAGGTAGAAGGTAAATGAATAGATATCAAAAAACTGACCGGCACATCCAAACATAGATTCAGTGTGAACAGGTGCTAAACCTAGAGTCACCAACTCATATACATACAAGAGAAAAAGGTAGCACACTGTAGCGCTATAGCTTGCAAACACGAAATATGAAAAATATGAAAAATGAATTGCATCATTACCTTAGAAATATGAAAAATTGAGAAGTCTTAGCGCATAAGATGGCCAAATTATGTGAGCTGATAGCCACGTCAAGGCTCTTCTCGTATATCAGGTCCTAACTAATGCCTATCCTCGCTTAGAAAAGTCTGTCTGCATGGGAACGTATGAATCCTCTCTTCAGACTAAAATCTACATCTCTGTGGAGGGGTGATGAACCTGTTGTAATTAAAAAGCCTGTGACCACCAGGTGGAGTGCTCAGGTAGAAGGTAAATGAATACATATCAAAAAACTGACCGGCACATCCAAACATAGATTCAGTGTGAACAGGTGCTAAACCTAGAGTCACCAACTCATATACATACAAGAGAAAAAGGTAGCACACTGTAGCGCTATAGCTTGCAAACACGAAATATGAAAAATATGAAAAATGAATTGCATCATTACCTTAGAAATATGAAAAATTGAGAAGTCTTAGCGCATAAGATGGCCAAATTATGTGAGCCTGATAGCCACGTCAAGGCTCTTCTCGTATATCAGGTCCTAACTAATGCCTATCCTCGCTTAGAAAAGTCTGTCTGCATGGGAACGTATGAATCCTCTCTTCAGACTAAAATCTACATCTCTGTGGAGGGGTGATGAACCTGTTGTAATTAAAAAGCCTGTGACCACCAGGTGGAGTGCTCAGGTAGAAGGTAAATGAATACATATCAAAAAACTGACCGGCACATCCAAACATAGATTCAGTGTGAACAGGTGCTAAACCTAGAGTCACCAACTCATATACATACAAGAGAAAAAGGTAGCACACTGTAGCGCTATAGCTTGCAAACACGAAATATGAAAAATATGAAAAATGAATTGCATCATTACCTTAGAAATATGAAAAATTGAGAAGTCTTAGCGCATAAGATGGCCAAATTATGTGAGCCTGATAGCCACGTCAAGGCTCTTCTCGTATATCAGGTCCTAACTAATGCCTATCCTCGCTTAGAAAAGTCTGTCTGTCTTGAACGTATGAATCCTCTCTTCAGACTAAAATCTACATCTCTGTGGAGGGGTGATGAACCTGTTGTAATTAAAAAGCCTGTGACCACCAGGTGGAGTGCTCAGGTAGAAGGTAAATGAATACATATCAAAAAACTGACCGGCACATCCAAACATAGATTCAGTGTGAACAGGTGCTAAACCTAGAGTCACCAACTCATATACATACAAGAGAAAAAGGTAGCACACTGTAGCGCTATAGCTTGCAAACACGAAATATGAAAAATATGAAAAATGAATTGCATCATTACCTTAGAAATATGAAAAATTGAGAAGTCTTAGCGCATAAGATGGCCAAATTATGTGAGCCTGATAGCCACGTCAAGGCTCTTCTCGTATATCAGGTCCTAACTAATGCCTATCCTCGCTTAGAAAAGTCTGTCTGCATGGGAACGTATGAATCCTCTCTTCAGACTAAAATCTACATCTCTGTGGAGGGGTGATGAACCTGTTGTAATTAAAACGCCTGTGACCACCAGGTGGAGTGCTCAGGTAGAAGGTAAATAATACATATCAAAAAACTGACCGGCACATCCAAACATAGATTCAGTGTGAACAGGTGCTAAACCTAGAGTCACCAACTCATATACATACAAGAGAAAAAGGTAGCACACTGTAGCGCTATAGCTTGCAAACACGAAATATGAAAAATATGAAAAATGAATTGCATCATTACCTTATAAATATGAAAAATTGAGAAGTCTTAGCGCATAAGATGGCCAAATTATGTGAGCCTGATAGCCACGTCAAGGCTCTTCTCGTATATCAGGTCCTAACTAGAGTTGAGCGATACTTTCCGATATCCAAAAGTATCGGAATCGGAATGGTATCGCCGATACCATTAAAATATCGGCGATACCCGATACCGATACCGGAAGTCCCATGTAAGTCTATGGGAACAAAATATCGTAACTAAAAAAAACCTCTTTCTTTCCTTGTAAACACTAAATATACACACATAGAATACATATATATATATATACATGTCATTGTGACATATATATATACATATATGTATAGTTTATACACTTCTACATAGTAAAATATCCTCTGATTCAATTGCCGGGTAAAGCCGGCTTCTGTGAAAAGACAGAAGCACCCGACATGAAATGACACTTGGTGTACATAGGGTTAACCATGTCTTTTCATGTCCTTTGCTATCTGATTTGCACAAACAATTACATCAGTCTATGTGTGCAAAATTTCACACCTGTAGGGGTTAATTAAAGGTGTAAATTCGTTGTAAAAAGAACGGACTTTTTTGCTACGAATTTACACCTTTAATTAACCCCTACAGGTGTGAAATTTTGCACACTTACACTCATGTAATTGTTTGTGCAAATCAGATATCAAACTACATGAAAAGACATGGTTAACCCTATGTACACCAAGTGTCATTTCATTTCGGGTTCTGCATTTTCACAAAAGCCGGCAATTGAATTAGCGGCTATTATACTATGTAGAAGTGTATGAACTATAAATATAAATATATATATATATGTGTCACAAATTCAATGACATGTATATATATATATATGAGGTGTAAAATTGCTGAAAAAAAATGCGTGGGCTCCCCCCTATTTTCGCAACCAGACAGACAAAGCCAGTGAGTGGGGGCAGATAATAATAGCCCAGAGAGGGACCATTTTTTTTGGCCCCCCCGGCTACTTAACATCTGCCCCCAGACACCACAGAAAGGGCAAATCTCTAATTAGATTTGCCCTTTCTGGCACTTTGCCCGTCTATTCCCATTGCCCTGTAGCGGTGGCGAATGGGTTAATAAGGGGTTAAAATGACCTTGCAATTGAAAGGTCACTTTAAGCCAGGTTAATAATTGAGAGCTGTCAATTAGACAACTATCAATTATTAATCCTATTGTATGAAAGAAAAATCAAACACACACACTTTAATAAAAAAGAAGTTTAATGAAATAATCACACAGTTTTTGACCATATTTTATTTACCTGCTAAAACCATTTCCTGTAATAAAAATAAAATAATAAAGCAAAATTATTCTTACCAATCCGATGCACAGTCAGGTCCCACGGTGTAATCCTTCAGAAAGGGTTAATGTTTACTGCAGGGACGGCAGCTAATGCTGCAGCCTCACAGTAAACCCCCAAATGAATGAGCTCCTCTCCTGGCTGACAGGAGAGGAAGTGGAAAGCTTAATTGATTGCTTTCCACTTTCACTTCAGGTCAGCCAGGGACACCATCAGTGACATCAGAGGGAACTGATTAACAAAAATAGGGGTTCCCTTCGAAAAAAAAATGGCGTGGGGTCCCCCCTATTTTTGTTAACCAGCCAGATGAAGCAGACCGCTGAGGCCTGGATTTTCAGGCTGTTAAGGAGCCAAGATCCATGGACCTTGCCAGCCTGATAATACCAGGCCACAGCAGTCTGCATATCTTGGCTGATTAACAAAAATAGGGATCCCCTCGAAAAAAATTGGCGTGGGGTCCCCCTATTTTTGTTAACCAGCCAGATGAAGCAGACCGCTGAGGCCTGGTTTTTCAGGCTGGTAAGGATCCAATATCCATGGACCTTGCAAGCCTGATAATACCAGGCCACAGCAGTCTGCTTAGCTTGGCTGGTTAACAAAAATAGGGGATCCCCTCGAAAAAAAAACGTCGTAGGGGTCCCCCTATTTTTGTTAACCAGCCAAGTAAAATGCAGACTGCTGCGACCAGGTATTAAAAGACTGTCAAGGCCCATGGATTTTGGCCCTCAACAGCCTGATAATACCAGGCTACAGCAGCCCCACATTTGGAGCATCAAAAGATGTGCCAATTGTGGCACTTTACCCGGCTCTTCCCACTTGCCCTGTAGCGGTGGCAAGCGGGGTAATAAGGGGTTAATGTCACCGTTGATTGCACGGTGACAATAAGCCCGGTTAATAATGGAGAGGCGTCAATAAGACACCGATCCATTATTAATCCCAAAGTTTTTAAATGTGTAAAAAAAAGACACAGCAAGAAAAAAGTCTTTTAATGAAATAAAAGAGACAACACAGTTTTCATTTTTTTTATTACTCTCTCATTCCTGCGACGCCATCGATCTCCTGTAAAAAAAGAAAAAAAACAAACCAACAGTATACCACCTGTCCGACGCAGTCCATAGTAACGACAGTCCCACGACGATCCAGCTCTGCTACATCGGAATGACAGGCAGAGCCTGACATCCCGGCGCAGCACAGCTGCTTACCAGCTTCCCCGGCGGTGACGTCATCGGACTGCTTTACGGCCGCGATTACCCAGCAGTCACTGCAGTTATCGCGAGAAACTGCATGTGACCGCCGGGGAGAAGAGGATGGTGGCCATTAAGCAGTCCGGGATGTGACCGCCGGAGATCTTCTGCCGGGTAAGTGCCGCTGACTCCTGACAGACCCGACCGACGGACACTGACAGTGACAGTGACAATTCCGATTCCGGTATCCGATATGACGAAAATATCGGTACTCGGAATCGGAATTCCGATACAGCCAATATCGGCCGATACCCGATATTTGCAGTATCGGAATGCTCAACCCTAGTCCTAACTAATGCCTATCCTCGCTTAGAAAAGTCTGTCTGCATGGGAACGTATGAATCCTCTCTTCAGACTAAAATCTACATCTCTGTGGAGGGGTGATGAACCTGTTGTAATTAAAAAGCCTGTGACCACCAGGTGGAGTGCTCAGGTAGAAGGTAAATGAATATGTGTGGCCCAGCTATGCCAGGCACACATAATTCCAGGAAAATGCACAGAAAGGTAACCATGAAGCTTGACATTTATTCACGTCACTCACATTTCCCAACACACCCACTAGGGGTATAAAAGGAAGTGACACGTAGCAGTCAGTGATTCAAGCCTTGGGAGACTCAGGAGTGAGTCATTCTCAGTCAGTCAGCTTCCTGTCTTAGGACAGTGCAGTTCAGTCTAGTCTTGGGGGGAGAGGAGTACAGACTAGATTCTGGCAGAGCAAGTTCATAAAGTGGAGTCTGGTTTGAGTGTAAGGAGTCACTCTAGCCCAGTCAGAACTACAGAGCCAGTACCTCAGCACAAGCTACCTGAATTCTTTGGAAGGAGGAAAGTAACCCTCGGAGCTACAGCTTGTACACAGTTTGACAGGGTTCCTGTGCGCTGCCTGGACAGGGTCTGAGAAAGGAGAGAAGAAGGGAATCACAGGAGCTACAACAGAGAGTGTACTTGGGACTGTTCAGCGAGCTCTGGAGAAAAGCTGACTTTCCCACACATCGCTACCTGTGCTTATGTTAAGAGCGAGAGCAGGGCGAAGGGCGAGTGGAGAAGTAAGAGTGACAAAGGGACAGACCACCCTCACTCAGTTAACCGGACACCGGGGTCCGAAGCGTTGCTAGTGCTTCACGCCTAGTATAAGAAACCGGAGGCTTTCTGGACTACAAGTCGCAGAAGGTAGCCCTAAGGCTGATACGTAAACGGAGTCAGGGAGAACGGGGACTTTGAGTCAAGTGCACGACAAAAGTAAGGACTTAGTTCTCTCAACATCTGATAACCAGAGACATAGAAGGCTCTACCACAATGTCAGCCGGGGGGTGGCAGCTATTGAGAAAAGCTGGAGATTAATAGAGTTAACTTGACTTCATGCAAGTTTGCACTCACCTACATATAGAGTTAAAGGAGGCCTCTAACCTGCTCAGCGGTTATCTTGAATGTGCATTCTCCACCCCGACCAGCTTCCCGGGACCTGCCTGAAACATCTACAAGTAAAGGTATGGAAAGAGATTGCCTTGTGTGAGACTGTTTCATTTACTACACCCTGCATCACCATAGACTTCCAGGGACCAGTCTCGCCTGTGGGAGACTTACCATCTAGCTGCCCCAAAAACATCCCCTGTGAAGATCCATAAGCAGCGCTGGTCCAATGATCAGATACCACAGGTGGCGTCACGAACTATCTAATCTACAATTCCCCTGTAAATATCCCCCATTGCATGACCGCCAGGGCCACGGACCAAATCCCGCTGCCAGTGACATTTCCATAGAAATCAATGGGCTCGGTGCCGAGTACCCCATAGCCCTGGTACCACCTCAGTGTGGTGGCGTCATCTTCTGGCGTCACGAACAGGATGCGAAGCTTGCAAAATTGTGAGTCCTGTGTTGCCTATATTGACTGTTTTGTGCAGAAGAGACTGTTTGCTGTTTGTCACTTTTGGCGCCATTTTCCCCATTTTGCCGCCATATTCGCGCCCTGAGGCGCTGGTGAAGAAGGTGGGCGTGCATTCGTGGGCGTGTACCCCCCCCTGTGGCGCGAAAGCTATGGCCGCCCTCTCAAAATGCTATGATAATGTGAGATCCTACCCACTGCAAGAGAGATCCGCCTTCTCTTCCTCCTCTATGTCATGGAGAAGGTGGATGCGGTGCTGGAAGATGTGGCCCGCCACCGCAAAGAAGTGGAGGAGATGGAGACAAGCTGGCGTGCCCTGAAACAGCGGCTGCTGTGGGACGCAACACTCTCCCCTCCAGGAGCGCAACCATTACCTGTGGCAAACCCGTGCCAGCGGCTGATGAGAAACCGGAGGCCGCCTCCAAAGTGCTGATCCCGACTCCACCGATGAAGCGGCGGGAGAGAAGGAGGCTGAGGAGGCCCTGCCCATTCCGGAGTACCGGCCAGGCCTGGAGGCCGCAGCGGAATGCCAATCCCCGGTAGGGACACCGGAGGAGACCCAACTGTCAGCGAAAGAAAACGACTGGAGCAGCGACAGCAGCGGTTAGTGCGTTCCCAACTGAGCCACTGCGCGCACCTGCGTCCTACTCAGAATCGCAAGCCCCAGCAGCGTCATCTTTGGCGTCAGCACCAAGCAGTGTACCAGCATCGCCCCCTGCGTACGCCTCTCTATCTACGTCACGTTCTGCATCGCAACCTGCGCCCTCCTCTACACCAAAGTCTTGTCCAGCATCGTACCCTGCGTACACCTCTGCATCGCAATCTGCGACCTGTCCTGAATCGCAAGTTACTGCGACACCTTCAACAACGCCACTTGCGTCTTACATGACAGAAGCACCCGGTGGGACCGTAGTAAGAATGAAGACTATAGCGACCCAAACCTACATCGCAGGACATGATATCCTGGTAATGGGTACCCAAGGGCATCGTGTAATTCTGTCCCCAGGGATGGAAAAAGTCAATGTCACCTCAAGCAAAGATGAAAATCAGTAGGACCCAGACAGGGGTTTACTGCACCTGAACATGTAAAAAGTTGAGAAGAAGTTCTACAAGATTTGCACTTTATTAATGTTTTATAATATGTATGATGATGTTTACATATTTAAGTAGAATACCCGGCTGGGTACAGAGTTAAAAAGCTAAAGAGTAAAAATGATGATGATGATTGCATAGTATGCATAGAATACCCAGTTGGGTAATGTGGAATATTTAATGAGAGTTAAAATATTGAGATGTAAATGTGATTTCTATGATATGTTTAGAAATGTGTTTTCATATGCAAAGGACTGCGTGGCTGTGGACTGTCCCAAGCCCAAAGACTCTCAAAGTAAATAGTTTTGCGCTTCGGTGCTACATCTTGGTTTTACACAAAACCTAACTACCTCTGAAAGAAAACCCATATGGTGTGGCCTAGAGTGAGGTCTGCAGCAATGAAGTCCTGCAGCCCACCAGGACCCACGTGGGAGGTTTTTGGTGCGGGTCCTCACAAGTATCTTGTATTTAAATGAGAAAAATGTTTTGATACTTTTATATTTTTTCTAATGTACAAATTGTAACGTTCAAGAATTCGTACCTCCCGCAAGGGAAGAGTTAAAACTGTTTGATGTTATATGCAAAACAAAATGTTTTCTTTTCTTTTTTAAACAGCCCGGGAAGTGCTGTGTTTAACCAAGGGGGGATGTGTGGCCCAGCTATGCCAGGCACACATAATTCCAGGAAAATGCACAGAAAAGGTAACCGTGAAGCTTGACATTTATTCACGTCCACTCACATTTCCCAACACACCCACTAGGGGTATAAAAGGAAGTGACACGTAGCAGTCAGTGATTCAAGCCTTGGGAGACTCAGGAGTGAGTCATTCTCAGTCAGTCAGCTTCCTGTCTTAGGACAGTGCAGTTCATCTAGTCTTGGAGGGAGAGGAGTACAGACTAGATTCTGGCAGAGCAAGTTCATAAAGTGGAGTCTGGTTTGAGTGTAAGGAGTCACTCTAGCCCAGTCAGAACTACAGAGCCAGAAACCTCAGCACAAGCTACCTGATTTCTTTGGAAGGAGGAAAGTAAACCCTCGGAGCTACAGCGTGTACACAGTTTGACGGGGTTCCTGTGCGCTGCTCTGGACAGGGTTGAGAAAGGAGAGAAGAAGGGAATCACAGAGCTACAACAGAGAGTGTACTTGGGAACTTTTTCAGCGAGCTCTGGAGAAAAGCTTACATTCACAACATCCTACCTTGGCTTATGTTAAGAGCGAAAAGCAGGGCAAGGGCGAGTGGAGAAGTAAGAGTGACAAAGGGACAGACCACCCTCACTCAGTTAACCGGACACCGGGGACCGAAGCGTTGCTATTTGCTTCACACCTAGTAATAAGAAAACCGAGGGCTTTCTGGACTACAAGTCGCAGAAGGTAGCCTAAGCGCTGATACGTAAACGGGAGTCAGGGAGAACGGGGACTTTGAGTCAAGTGCCGACAAAAGTAAGGACTTAGTTTCTCTCAACATCTGATAACAAGAGACATAGAAGGCTCTACCACAATGTCAGCCGGGCGTGGCAGCTATTGAGAAAAGCTGGAGATTAATAGAGTTTAACTTGACTTCATGCAAGTTTGCACTCACCTACATATAGAGTTAAAGGAGGCCTCTAACCTGCTCAGCGGTTATCTTGAATGTGCATTTCCCACCCCGACCAGCTTCCCGGGACCTGCTGAAACATCTACAAGTAAAGGTATGGAAAGAGATTGCCTTGTGTGAGACTGTTTCATTTACTACACCCTGAAATCACATAGACTTCCAGGGACCAGTCTCGCCTGTGGGAGACTTACCATCTAGCTGCCCCATAACATCCCCTGTGAAGATCCATATAGCAGCGCTGGTCAATTGATCAGAATACCACAGGTGGCGTCACGAACTATCTAATCTACAATTCCCCTGTAAATATCCCCCATTGCATGACCGCCAGGGCCACGGACCGAGTCCCGCTGCAGTGACATTTCCCATAGAAATCAATGGGCTCGGTGCCGAGTACCCATAGCCCTGGTACCCCTCAGTGTGGTGCGCGTCAAATACATATCAAAAAACTGACCGGCACATCCAAACATAGATTCAGTGGTGAACAGGTGCTAAACCTAGAGTCACCAACTCATATACATACAAGAGAAAAAGGTAGCACACTGTAGCCCATTTCATCATCTTCTCCCCATACATCAATGCCTGCCCATCATCATCTTCTCCCCATCATCAATGCCTGCCTATTATCATCATCTTCTCCCCATCATCATCAATATCCCCCATTATCAGCAATTGCCTGCCCATCATCATCTTCTCCCCATCATCAATGCCTGCCCATTATCATCAATTGCCTGCCCATTATCATCATCTTCTCCCCATCATCATCATCAATGCCTCCCCATTATCAGCAATGCCTGCCCATCATCACACACAGACAGCACACAAGCACTCTCTCACATATTATAACACACACACACACACACACAAAGCACCGCACTACATACACACAGACACACACAAACACACACAACGTCTTACCTGTCCGACGTCCGCGCACTCTCTGCCACAGCCGGCCGCTGAATGATGACGTCATTCAGCGGCGCTGCTGTGAGAGGAAGCGCCGGCGACCCCTGGAGCCCGGAGCTGCAGCAGCGGAGGCACGGAGAGGAAGTTTGTGCCAGCTGAAAGCCAGGGCCCTGAGCAAGGGGGGGGCCCAGTGGCGGCGCTGACACAACTCTCCTCCGCTAACGGGCGCGGGGGTGCCAGACGGTGAGTGGGCCCCCCCGCTTGCTCAGGGCCCCGGCATTGCCCGGGTGTGCCGGGTGCTGACCGGCCGGCCCTGGGGCCCCCTCTCCGCTGGGGCCTCCGTTCAATGAACGGGCTGCACGGGCGGTAGGTCTGCCCCTGGTACTCTATACAGGTGGAGGGTAGTAATAATGCAGTAACAAGGCACAGTATTGTGTACAGGTGGAGGGTAGTAATATTGCAGTAACAAGGCACAGTATTCTGACAGATGGAGGGTAGTAATAATGCAGTAACAAGCCACAGTATTCTGTACAGGTGGAGGGTAGTAATAATGCAGTAACAAGGCAGCAGTATTCTGTCAAGTGGAGGGTAGTAATAAATGCAGTAACAGGGCAGTATCTTACAGGTGGAGGGTAGTAATAAATGCAGTAACAAGGCCACAGTATCTGTACAGATGGAGGGTAGTAATAATGCAGTAAAAGGCACAGTATTCTGTACAGGTGGAGGCCGGAGGGTAGTAAAATGCAGTAACAAGGAGCAGTATTCTGTACAGGTGGAGGGTAGTAATATGCAGTAACAAGTGCATACTCTAACAGGTGGAGGGTAGTAATAATGCAGTAACAAGGAGCAGTATTCTGTACGAGTGGAGGGTAGTAAATAATACATAACAGGCACGTAATCTTACAGGTGGAGGTAGTAATAATGCAGTAACAAGGCACAGTATTCTGTACAGGTGGAGGGTATAATAATCAGTAACAAGGAGCCAGTATTCTGTACAGTGGAGGGTAGTAATAATATAAAAATGGCACAGTATTCTGTACGGTGTGAGGGTAGTAATAATGCAGTAACAAGGCACAGTATTCGTTACAGGTGGAGGGTAGTAATAATACAGTAACAAGGAGCAGTACTCTTACAGGTGGAGGGTAGTAATAATCAGTAACAAGGCACAGTATTCTGTCAGGTGGAGGGTGAATAACAGAAACGGAAGTATTTAACAGGTGGAGGGTAGTAATAAGCGTAACAAGGCACAGTATCTGTACAGGAGGAGGGGTAGTAATAATGCAGTAACAAGGCACAGTATTCTGTACGGTGAGGGGTAGTAATAATGCAGTAACAAGGCACGTATTCTGACGGTGAGGGTAAATAAGCAGTAACAAAGGACGACAGTATTCTGTAGGGTGAGGGTTAGTAATAATGCAGTAACAAGGCACAGTATTCTGTACAGATGGAGGGTAGTAATATGCAGTAAAAAGGCACAGTATTCTGTACAGGTGGAGGGTAGTAATAATGCAGTAACAAGGACAGTATTCTGTAAGGGTGGAGGGTATAATAATGCAGTAACAAGGAGCAGTACTCTATACAGGGGGAGGGTAGTAATAATGCCAGTAACAAGGCACAGTATTCTGTACAGATGGAGGGTAGTAATAATGCAGTAACAAGGCACAGTATTCTGTACGGGGAGGGGGGTAGTAATAATGCAGTAACAAGGAAGCAGTTTTGTACAGGGGGGAGGGTTAGTAATAATGCAGTAACAAGTAGCAGTACTCTAAACAGGTGGAGGGTAGTAATAATGCACAGTAACAAGGGCAGTATTCTGAAAGGTGGAGGGTAGTAATAATACAATAACAGGCACAGTATTCTGTACAGGTGGAGGGTAGAAAATAATGCAGTAACAAGGCACAGTATTCTGTACAGGTGGAGGGTAGTAATAATACAGTAAAAAGGCACAGTATCTTACAGGTGGAGGGTAGTAATAATCCCAGTAACAAGGCACAGTATTCTGTACGGTGGAGGGTAGTAATAATGCAGTAACAAGGCACAGTATTCTTACTGGTGGGGGTAGTAATAATGCAGTAACAAGGCACAGTATTCTGTACAGGAGGAGGTAGTAATAATGCAGTAACAAGGCACAGTATTTCTGAAACGGGTGGATGGTAGTAATAATGCAGTAACAAGGCACAGTATTTGTATACAGGTGGAGGGTAGAAAATAATGCAGTAACAAGGCACAGTATTCTGTACAGATGGTGGTAGTAATAATGCAGTAACAAGGCACAGTATTCTGTAGGATGAAGGGTAGTAATAATGCAGTAACAAGGCACAGTATTCTGTAAGATGGAGGGTAGTAAAAATTTGCAGTAAAAGGCACAGTATTCTGTACAGGTGGAGGGTAGTAATAATCAGTAACAAGGCCAGTATTCTGTACAGGTGGAGGGTAGTAATAAGCAAACAGCCAATTCTGTGGGTGGGGTAGTAAAGCGTAAGGCAATATCGACAGAGGGGGTAGAAAGCTAACAAGGAGCAGACTGTACAGGTGGGGGTAGAATAATGCATAAGGACTCTCATAGGGTGGGGGTAATAAACAATAAAGGCCATTCTGACGGGGGGGGTAGTATGCAAACGGCCAGATTCGTCGGGGGAGGGAGTAATAATCAGTAAAGGAGCGTACTTAAGGGGAGGGTGAATAAGCATACAGGCACAGTTTCTTAAGGGGGGGTATAATGCGAACAAGACCAGTATTCGTACGGAGGGGGTGAATATGGAGTAACAAGGCACAGTATTCTGTACGGGTGGAGTAGTAAAACAGTAACAAGGCACAGAGTATAAGGTGGAGGGGTAATGCAGTAACAAGGCACAGTATTCTGTACAGAGGTGGGTAGTAATAATGCAGAAACAAGGCACAGTATTTCTTAAATAAAGGGTAGTATAAGCAGTAACAAGGCACAGATCTGTACGATGGAGGGGTAGTAATAATGCGTAAAAGGCACAGTATTCTGTACAGGTGGAGGGTATAATAAGCGTAACAAGGCTATTCTGTAGGTGGGGGTAGTAATAATGCAGTAACAAGGCAAGTTTCTGTAGGGTGGAGGTTAGAATAATTGTAGTAAAAGGCCAGTATTCTGTACGTGGAGGGTAGTATAATGCAGTAACAGGGACGTATTCTGTACAGGTGGGGGTAGTAATAATGCGTAACAAGGAGCGTATTCTGTACGGTGGGGGTAGTAATAATCAGTAAGAGCGTACTCATACAGGTGGAGGGGTATAATGCAGTACAGGCACAGTATCGTACAATGGAGGGTAGTAATAATGCAGTACAAGGCACATTTCGACAGAGGAGGGTAGTAATAAGCAGTAACAAGGAGCAGTTTCTGTACAGGTGGAGGTAGTAATATGCAGTAAAAGTAGCAGTACTCTAAACGTGGGGGTGTAATATGCAGTAAAGGCACAGTATTTGTACAGGTGGAGGGTAGTAAAATACAGTAAAAGACAGTATTCTGCAGGAGGGGGTAGTAAATGCAGTAAAAGGCACGTATTACAGGGGAGGTAGTATAATGCAGTAAAAAGGACAGTATTTGTACAGGGGAGGGTAGTAATAAAGCAGTAACAGGCCGTATTCTGTACAGGTGGAGGGTAGTAATATGCAGTAACAGGCACAGTTTTCTGTACTGTGGGGTGTATAATGCAGTAACAAGGCACAGTATTCGTACGGAGGATGGTAGTAATAATGCGTAAAAGGCCATATTTTAAAGGGTAGGTAGTAAAATACAGTAAAAGGCAGTATTCTGATAGGGGGGAGGTAAATAAACAGGACGATTCTGAAAGGTGGTTAAAACAAACAGGACGATTCTGTAGGTGGAGGGTAATAATCGTAACAAGGATTTTGTTGGGGAAAGTAAAGCATTTTTAACGTTAAAAAATTTAAAAACGGGGGAAAAAAAAAAAAAAAAAAAAAAAAAAAA
>JARQOD010006829.1:0-41305 GCA_033576555.1 Oophaga sylvatica | reverse complement strand
CCGCACAGTGAGGTGGGGGCTGACTACTTACTTGGATCAACCCCTGCTGTCTTTTTGTTGGAGGTGTGGAGACAGCCTCTTCGTGTCCTGCATGAAAAAAAAAACAAATGGTAAATCACAAAGACAAAGAAATTAATCTTCACACTAAAACACCCAAATACAGCAAAATGTGAAACGACACTTGTAAAGACAAAGAAATTTATTTCACACTATACCAAAAAACAGCAAAATGTGAAACGACACTTGAAAATGGATAGGCCTCAACCTTTGGCTAGATAAATTTTCAGTACATGAAGGGATTAATTCTGCCATTTTATCTACATTTCACAATTATATTTTTTAAATTTAAGTCCACTTTGGCATGTACTTTTAAAATGTGTTGTAATACAAAGGTACTTACATGTATGACGGGGGTGTCCGGCTGGATCACGGGTCTAGATCCGACATGGATGTCCCTTGTCTGGGAAACTTCTTGGTCCCTTGTGAAAGCGGAACAGATCAAAATACCAAAAGTTTGGGGACATAAACATCTTCAGCCCCGCTCCAGATTTGGTAGAATTTATAACTTTATTGAACTCTTTTTTGTACACTGTGCGGAGGGCCTGAATGCGTTTTTTCACCGATGACTCATCCGCTGGTTCATCTGGGTAACGGTTCTTGCAGAGCTCCACCAGTTTTTGGTATGCGTCCTTCTTTTTAAGCCTGTTACAGTAATCAACCGACTTAATTTTCCACAGGCACGGCATTGAGCGGTACAGCTCGATAAACTCCGCAAAAATTCCTGCTTATCAGCCATCTGTAATAAAAAAATGATTATGTGAGAACGGCAGAATGGTTAAATAAAACGCTTACATAGCCTACAACATAGAACACAGCAGGGAACATAAAATGGTGGTTGTGGGCGTGCCAGAACAAAACAATGGCAAAAAAATCATAGATGAACAATTACGCAAAAAACAGCAGGGATCACAAAATGGTGGTTGTGGGCGCAGAACAAAACAATGGCAAAAAAATGGATGGACGACAATGGTTAACAACAGCAGAGGTCTAAAAATGGATCTGTAAAGTTAAAGAAAAAATAAAAATTAAATGTGACAAAAAAATACCTACCTTACAAAACTTGTTTTGTGATTTTGAAAAAAAAAAAATTGGGAAACAAAATAGCGTCACAAACTGGATCGCAGAGTATATAACGCCACAGACTGGATCGCAAAAAAACCAATGCCGTAGACTGGAACGCAGCAACTGCAATAGTGGCACAAACTGGATCGCAGTAGCTACAAAGGCTAGCAGGACACACTGGAACGATGCTGGAGATTTGAAAGAACCGCTTCTGCTCGAGAGCAATGGAAAGGAGTGCTGGTACATCGTCTTTTATGACGCGGTCATCCAATCACAAAGCGAGAGAGCTGTGACAAATATTTATTAGATAAATAGTGACCACCAATCTGTGATGAGAGGCGTGCAAAAGGTTGCGCTCAGTCACGCCTATCGAGGTCGTGATCTTTCACAGTACATGCAGTGTGGCACGTCCCAACGACCGCCAAAGTCGTTAAAGAGATCGCTAACCGCTGATGCGTCGTTAATGAGATCGTCCAGTTTGGCCGCTACTAGCGACCTTAAAACGATCACACCAACGATAGCGTCGTTATCGTGATCGTTAGCGGGAACGTTTAGTGTGGCAGTACCTTTAGGCTACTTTCACACATCAGTTTTTTTGAATCAGGCGCGATCCGGCGTCGCGCCGGATGCGGCAATGAAATGAAAAACCTGATGTGCCGGATCCGGTTTTCTGCCTGATCCGTTTAGCGGATCAGGCAGAAAACCGGATCCGGCGCATCAGTTTCATCTGTTTTTTATCCGTTTTTTGACAGATTACGACGGATCCGGTTTTCAAAAATGCCCCTTTTATTTCAAAAACTGATTGGCTACTGTAAATCCTATATATACAGTGTTCCTACAGCCCATCTTTGACAGGTTGTAGAGGAGCATTTTTGAGAGAAGAGCAAGTGACTGATGAAGATGGAGGCGATTATTGGTAATATTTTCAGGAATCTTGTGGATTTCACAGCGGAGGCGAATCGCTTGAGGTTTATCGTTATGGAGAAGGAGAGAAGGATCGAGCAGCGCCTAAAGCGTCAGCGCCAGCGACGCCGCCGTATGTGGATCCACCCCATCACGGCACAGAGACTAACCCGTGGAGTCTATTCGACACTCAATATGGAGCTAAGAGAGAATCCAGGAAAAAAATTTTCTTATCTTCGTATGAAGAAGGAAACATTTGATATGTTGGTGGAGTGGATTGAAGACCAGATCAGGAGATGTGACACGTACTGCCGCTTCTCGATTTCTCCGGTGGATCGTCTCATGGTGACTATAAGGTAAGCTATTAGTTTTGAATCTGCTTGCTTGAACACAGTTGTATTGTTGTTTTTTATTATAGGGCTAAAAGGCAATCGAAGGATTACTACCAGTGCAATAAAAAATGGTCAAAAACTTGTGTGTGTTTATTTCATTCAAATGCATATTCGTTGTATCTTTGTGGGTACTGTTTAATACAATGTGGGTATTGTTATATTGTGTGTTGGCATACTTGTATACAATGTGGGTAGTGCTATATTCTGTTTTGGCATTGATGTATACTATCCGTGTAGTGCTATATTCTGTGTTGGCGTACTTGTATACTATGTGGGTAGTGCAGTATACTGTTTTGGCGTACTTGTATACTATGTGGGTAGTGCTATATACTGTGTTGGCAAGTATACTATGTGGGTAGTGCTATATACTGTTTTGGCATTGATGTATACTATCCGTGTATTGCTATATACTGTGTTGGCGTACTTGTATACTATGTGGGTAGTGCTATATTCTGTGTTGGCGTACTTGTATACTATGTGGGTAGTGCAATATTCTTTTTTGGCGTACTTGTATACTATGTGGGTAGTGCAATATACTGTTTTGGCGTACTTGTATACTATGTGGGTAGTGCTATATTCTGTGTTGGCGTACTTGTATTCTTTGTGGGTAGTGTTTAATACAATGTGGTTGTTATATTCTGTTTTGGCGTACTTGTATACTATGTGGGTAGTGCTTAAATCAATGTGGGTATTGCTATATTCTGTGTTGGCGTACTTGTATACTATGTGGGTAGTGCTATAGAGTCATTCCATGTCAAGTGGACCAGTGGTCCCCACTCGACCGTCTCCGATTTTGCTGAAAATTTATAAGGATGTACATGTATGTTTGAAAAGAGGTTCTGTAAATTTTTAGGGACAGATCTCAAATACATTGGGCACTGTTGACTTTTCACTGAAGGTTCCACCAAGCTTGCGGCTTCAGCTAAGAGGATTTTGCAAACTTTGGCACATAGCCATTAGAGTTCTATACTGGCTATGATGCTGAAATTTGGCATACTAGCTCAACTTTTGCTGCTAAACACGATAAAATTATTACCGGCTATGACAAAACAATATTTCGGCCGCAATTTTGTGTCAAAGTAGCTTGTAAAAATTTCTCAAAAAGGGTACCCCTAAAATATATTAATTCTGATATTAGAAAGAGCACATTTTTCTCTACAAGGATCATTGTTTTTTTTTTTTTTTTTTGGAGTCTCTCAGTTTAAGAAAAGAAAAATGCCACTGAACATGGTGTTATTTATTAATAAGCAATGAATGGTAACTGCACTATTCAAACCCTTGCGTTGGTCCATGGTGGTTATACCACAACCAATTCCCTAAGAATTGGTATTATAATCCTATTAAGAATTGTAATAATGCTGTCTTTCGAGAATTGTCAGCCCCATCGCCTAGGAGCCATGGCGATAGCTGTGCAAGGCCAGCCGCGGGCGGTCTCTTTATCGCAGGTTCCGAAGCCTGAGGGTGGGTGTCTTTGCCTAGGATCCCAAGCCTAATATTTGGTATCTTTTGTTGGTTCCCAAGCCATAATGTTCAGTCTAAGTGGTCTGGAATTGTGGCTGAATTTGCAACATAATCGGTTCAGAGAAGCTGTATTGTCGGCCCATTGCTGTTGCAGCTGGTGCTGGAATTATTGCAATGATTGACTGCTCGGGAATCCAGCATGTATCATTTCTCACAGGCCAGTGAAAGAAGCTAGCTGGTCCATGAGGATGCATAAAATTTATTAATGCATCATGGTCGTCGACTGAAATTTCAGAAATATTTCCAATCCACCAGTTCCTATCGTAAATGCAGGCAATGTATTGCCCGGGCTGGAGGTTTGCAATTGGCACAAAAGGCATTTCTGATCTGACAGATCTATCTACATGGGCAATGAAAGATGATGGGTCATTTGACACCCTTGAAATGCGAATCTTTTTGTCATCAATTGGCACAAACTGGTGATTTTCTCTTGTTCCAGCAATTGTATGTCCATCTTTGAACTTTTCCTCTTGAACTACCCGTATTTCGTAAATTTTTTCTTTTGGAACAAAAAAAAAATTTGATTCCATGCAGTTGCTCGTTGCAAAAGTTGAATAAATCCACCGGGGTCAGTATTTGGTTTTCAGTTGGGCGTTGAAGACTGGCACGAGCTGCCAACCTCTTTGCTGTCCCTCCAATCCCATCACAGGGCGACTTTCCATGACTGGTACCAAAAAAATTCCATTCAGCGCTGATATTGAAATCAGCATTGTGGTGGCACAAGTTGAGAAAATTTTTGTACTGGGCTGCAGATCCATCGCTGAAGTAGTGGATATGACGAATCCCATAGATGAGAGTCTTGAGATACTCCACAATTACTGTTAAGAAAGTGTGGACTTCAGCTGTGTCATGTAGTGAGCAGTCACTGATTATGCACAAGCTGATGTTCTGCGCAGCTTCACCATTTAACTCCTTGAAGTAAATTACAAATGGGTGTACTGTAGCTTGACTATTTTCCCAGTGGAAACCTTGAATGGCATCTTGAGCAATAAATGAGTAATTTTCAGCAAAGTCCATAAGGATCACAAGCTCTCCAGGTCTCAGATTTTCCTTCAACGATTTCAAATAGCTACTTTGATGCTTGGCGATGTAGTGATGGCTACAAAGTTTAGAAATTTTCAAAACCAATTCTTCAATGAAATCTTCTATAGTCAGTTGTTTGGTATCAAGCGTGTCTCGATCAGTGTGAATCCATTGTTTGAACTCAATGATATCTTCAGGGTCACTGTTGACAAACACATTGACTAGAAATTCTTTTAAAACTTCAGGACCCGGGCATTTATCACAACTGCCAAGCATACAGTCCACAGACCATTTTGCATATGAGCTCTTTGTAGTCATCATTGATTGGGCATGCTGCAAGCATTAGTTTGACATTTTGGTGAATGGTACACACACGGAATGTGTTCCAGCAGATCCAACGGTTACGCACCACTTTGGCCGAAGCTCACAAAACTTGGAAAATCCAATTTCAGGGCCATTCCGATCCCGATAGGCAACAAACATTTCCCTCATATTGCTCAGTAATAGTCGCTTTTGCATCTGCTTTTTTTCTCCTGCTATTCGCACTGATACATAGTCTTTTTTACCAGGGCACATTCGACTGAATTCATCATCCTCAAAAAATGCCTGCACCTTTTTCTTCACTTCCTCAGAAACTTTCTTGCCACACTTGATTCTAGGTAAGGCTAAAGGTACTGCCACACTAAACGATCCCGCTAACGATCACGATAACGACGCTATCGTTGGTGTGATCGTTTTAAGGTCGCTAGTAGTGTTGAGCGATATTGCTCGATATCTAAAAATATCGTATCGAAATTGTATCACCGATAGCACTAAATATCGTCGATATCCGATTTCGATACCGGAAGTCCCATGTAAGTCTATGGGAACAAAATATCGCAACAAAAAAAACCCTTTCTTTCGTTGTAAACACAAAATATACACACATAGAATACATATATATATATATATATATATATATTACATGTCATTGTGACATATATATACATATATTTATAGTTTATACACTTCTACATAGTAAAATCGACTCTAATTCAATTGCCGGGTAAAGACGTGACATACCCCATAGAAGTCGACGGGCTCGGTGCCGAGTACCCCGAAAACCTCTGGCTCTGTGCGACTCAACTTGGGCGTCACGAACAGGATTCTGTAGCTCGCTATAAGCGAGTCCTGTGTGCCTGAATTGCACTGGTTTTGTGCTTGAGAATTGCTAAAATCATCAGAGAATGTATTTGCCATTTTTCCGCCATATCTGCGTCACGACGAGGCACTGGTGAAGAAGAAGGGCGTGCTCTTCGTGGGTGTCACTCACTCAGTGGCGTGAAAACGATGGCCGCCCACTGTAAATGGTACTGCAATGTAACATCGTGCCCCACAGCTCTGGAGTTCCGCCTCCTCATCCTCAGTGTGAGGAGGTCCCGCCTCCCTACAAAAGAGGGGCCCTCTCCAGATATGACACATGTGACTTGGCAGAGATGGCTAATGGACACGACGAGCAGAAGTGGGAAGGGATGGAGCAGTCAGAGCTCTCCCCCCACGGAAGCGACCCGATCGCCACGGAATCACCGTTGGGCACCCGGCCTGTAAACCCTCCTACGCTGCAAGAAGCGGAGGATACCCTGAGAGGCCTGGCCCGGCACCGGGAGGAGGTCGCCAGGATGGAAGCCAGCTGGCGTGCCCTAAAAATAAACTTGGAGCGGCGCCAATCCCTCTTACCTGAAGTGTCTGTACCGGAAGGTGAGGCACCCGTTATAGTAGAGGAGCCCTTGCAATGTGATCTGGTTGACGTTGTCGCAGTGGAGGCACCCGTTCCTGCAAAAACCGCAGCACCGTCAGCAGCACCCCAGATCCCGCTGTCTGCCCCGGTCGCTGAGACAGAAGAAGCGACACCCGTCCTCATGGAGGAGGCCGCGCAGGCACCAGAGCACTACCTGCCTGTACCGGAGCCCCGACTGTCATCTGATTTAGAGCCGTCTGCTTCCTCCGCAGGGGAGCGCCGCCAGGACTGGGGGCGACAGGAGAGCTGCCGCAAACCGGACACTGTAAGCTGCAGTGGAGTGGTGGAGACATGGAGCAACTGGTGGAGGAGAATTACAATCGGCGTCAGGAGGAAGAGTGGAGACGTTGGGAGCGGGAAGCAGAGCGACAAAGGGAGCAGCGAGAAACCCTAAAACTTCGCCAACGTCACCTGGAGAAGGACCGGGCAGATAACCGGATGAGAAAGGATAAAGGAACCCTGAGTGAGCCGCGGCGTAAGGGTGCAGTACGGAGCTTTAAATTGAAAGGTGGGTGGGGCTTCATCAAGGAGCCTGGACTTTATTTAGAAGTCTTTGTGACCCGGCGGGACGTGGAGGCTCACCTCCCAGAAGGACACCCGGGGAGGGACCTGTTGCCAGGAGACTTGGTGACTTACACCCGACACTGGGGTTACAATGGATGGTACGCCCTAAATGTTACCAGGTGCGACCCCTACTCCCCAGTGTGTCAGGAACCTGTGAGACCCTCGAAGCCTACAGCCTCCCACATCCAGGCCTCTGCAAAAGTGCCCACCCCACGCCGTAAATCTCCCCAGCCTCCCTCAGTGGTCTCCTCAGCAGCCCCAGCTATGGACATAAGTATAGCTGGCCCGTACCCGGCGCCTGTTGGGCCCCCTGGGGTTCGTACAGTCCGTGACATAGGGCTCCAGACCCGGAGAGAGATGAAAGAGGTGGCCACACAGACCCAGATAGCGGGTCACGACTTGACTGTACAGGCCACACGACGTCATCAGGTCCTGGTGGTCCTTGGTGTCTCGGATGTTTGGCAAGCACCAGAAGAGTACCAGGTGGTACCTGTAACACCCCTGCCAAAGAAGTCTAAATAACCCGGACAGGGTCCCTGTATGTAAATAAATAGTTAAATTGTTTATGTACCCGGACGGGTGAATGTTCCAAAAAAAATTTTTTAATTTAATAAAAAATAAAAAAACACAGTTTTCATTTCTTTTATTACTGTCTCATCCTGCTGCGACGCCATCGATCTCCTGTAAAAAAATGAAAAAAAAAAAAAAAAGTATACCACCTGACCGACGCAGTCCATAGTAACGAGTGTCCCACGACGATCCAGCTCTGCTACATCAGAATGACAGGCAGAGCCTGTCATCCCGGCGCAGCACAGCTGATTACCTGCTTCCCCGGCGGTGACGTCATCGGACTGACTGCTTTACGGCCGGGATTACCCTGCAGTCACTGCAGTTATCGCGAAAAACTGCATGTGACCGCCAGGGAGAAGATAATGGCGGCCATCAAGCAGTCCAGGACGTGACCGCCGGAGATCTTCTGCCAGGTAAGTGCCGCTGACTCCTGACAGACCCGACCGACGGACACTCACAGTGACAGTGACAAATCCGATTCCGGTATTCGATAAGACAAAAATATCGAAACGAATTATCGAAAGGCCGATAGAGCTAATATCGGCCGATAGCCGATATTTGCATTATCGTGTCGCTCAACACTAGTCGCTAGTAGCGGCCAAACTGGACGATCTCATTAACGACGCATCAGCGGTTAGCGATCTCTTTAACGACTTTGGCGGTCGTTGGGACGTGCCACACTGCATGTACTGTGAAAGATCACGACCTCGATAGGCGTGACTGAGCGCAACCTTTTGCACGCCTCTCATCACAGATTGGTGGTCACTATTTATCTCATAGATATTTATCACAGCTCTCCCGCTTTGTGATTGGATGACCGCGTCATAATGGGGAAGATGGTGCTCTAGCGACTCAGACAGGATCGCAAAACCCACCACTGCGCCACAAACAGGATCGCAAAACTCCGACACACGATACTATCCTCGCAACAACGCACAAAGCACCGTTGTAGTCATCCACAAAGTGCTCTGGAAACAATGGATGGGGGCGCAGTTATTATAGCTGAGGTGATGTTGTGGTCACCAATCGGAGCTGAAGGGCGTTAACGAAAGAAAACAAAGTCCCGCCTGCGCCGCTGACTAATGCGTCGTCAACGAGGTCGCACATCATTCACAAAGGTGCCAAACAGCGATTCAGGCTCACCAGCGGGACGCCAACGATCAAAATACGGTCCAGAACTCTAGTGAACGATCAACGAGATCACAGCAGGGGCCACATCGTTGCTACATGCCACACACAATGACGTCACTAACGAGATTGCTAAATAGTGACGTATTTTAACGATCTCATTAGCGATCTCGTTTAGTGTGGCATACCCTTAAGATCCCATGTTCACATTTAAGCTTTCGAGCTTGTTTGACCATTCATTCAGAGACACCGAATTCGTCTGATATAGCCTTAATGGACCAACTTTTAGGTGCCAATCTCAAGATTTGGACCTTTTCTGCCCGACTGGACACCTGCAGCTTTTGCTTCAAATCTGCCAAAAGGTGATTGTAATCCAGACACATTTTGCACTGTGCTGTTTTTGTTTGCTCAATGTCTTTCGGCTCAAGCCCTCCAATTGAAGCAATCTTGCTAGAAAATGCATTTTGTACCTGGCTTATCTTTCTGCTTGCATATCCAAGTGAATCCCGCTGGCTTACCCGTGGATATTTCAGAGGAGAGATGCCAATGGATGTTAAGCTTGAATTTAGACTTTCAGGAGAAAATTCCATTCCATCTGGATCTGATTCAGAGGAAACTGGATCAGCTGATTTTTTCCTGTTAGCAAATTCTTTTCGACATGATGCACACATCTTCTGGCCAGGCTTCACATCATTCTTTGTAAATTCGTTCAACTGGTCAGCTGCTAACAAATTGATAGCTCGCAAATTCTTTTTGGTGTTATGACCTTTCCTCCCAAAAGGATTGCAACACGATTTTTGCAAATGCTCATATTTGGTCAAGAATGAAGCTTCATGGTGTAAACAGATTTGTGAATGTTCATCAAAATTTAGTACCACTCGTCGACGCAGCAATTTCTGTTCATCCAATCCAAAGCTTGTAAACAATTTCAACTCATCCTTGCTATGGGTGAATGTCTTAAGGTGGCACTTCGAATTGTTCGCAAGGCCGATAGAGCAGTGGGCCGATTCTTCATCAATTTCATTCTCCATCGCTAAAAAATAAATATATGCATTAAAATTTAACAATAGTCAATAACTTTTCATAAACAAAAAGGTTTATAGGTTTTTGATTATAATAGACATTGCTAGCAACAATACAACTCTGTAACATGTGATAAGAATCTGAAAATCAAACACAAAATCAATGCATTACGCGCATTAATAACACCATGTTCAGTGGCATTTTTCTTTTCTTAAACGGAGAGACTCCAAAAAAAAAAAACAATGATCCTTGTAGAGAAAAATGTGCTCTTTCTAATGATATCAGAATTAATATATTTTAGGGGTACCCTTTTTGAGAAATTTGACCTAAATATAGGTAAAATTTGTTTTTTTTAAGTTTTTCATCATATGTGGGTGTGAATATTTCCACAAATACATATGGTTTGACAGTGAAATTGCAGCAATGCAAAGTCATGTAGATGTTTGGTGTACAGAGCAAAGCACCAGTTACTATTGGTTTTTGGTCTTGAGTTATATATGGGCAAAGTTTGGCATAAATTTTATGCGACGCGTTTTACAAGCTACTTTGACACAAAATTGCGGCTGAAATATTGTTTTGTCATAGCCGGTAATAATTTTTTCGTGTTTAGCAGCAAAAGTTGAGCTAGTATGCCAAATTTCAGCATCATAGCCAGTATAGAACTCTAATGGCTATGTGCCAAAGTTTGCAAAATCCTCTTAGCTGAAGCCGCAGGCTTGGTGGAACCTCCAGTGAAAGGTCAACAGTGCCCAATGTATTTGAGATCTGGCCCTAAAAATTTACAGAACCTCTTTTCAAACATACATGTACATCCTTATAAATTTTCAACAAAATAGGAGAAGGTCGAGTGGGGACGATTTTTAAAACTGGTCCACTTGATGTGGAATGACCCTATATTCTGTTTTGGCGTACTTGTATACTATGTGGGTAGTGCTATATTCTGTGTTGGCGTACTTGTATACTATGTGGGTAGTGCAATATACTGTTTTGGCGTACTTGTATACTATGTGGGTATTGTTTAATACTATGTGGGTAGTGCTATATACTGTGTTGGCATAGTATACAATGTGGGTAGTGCTATATACTGTTTTGGCATTGATGTATACTATGCGTGTATTGCTATATACTGTTTTGGCATAGTTGTATACTATGTGGGTAGTGCTATATTTTGTTTTGGCGTATTTCAAATTGTTATACCCGAGTTATAATGCTATAATGTAATGCTATGATTGTGAGAAAAATTTTTTTTTTTTCTTTGTTTAGATTCCTTGCAAGTGGAGAATCGCTCTCCTCACTCCATTTCCAATTTAGATTGGGAATCTCTACCATATCGGGCATAATAAAGCACACCTGCCGTGCACTGTGGGACAGTTTGGTCTCAGAATTTATGCCAGAACCTACTACACAGCGGTGGATGGAAATAGCGGCAAATTTCCAACAGATATGCCAATTTCCAAATTGTCTTGGAGCGATTGATGGGAAACATGTCAGAATTGTGAAGCCAGCGGAACAGGATCCGAATATTAGAACTATAAAAAATATTTCTCGGTTGTCCTGATGGCCATCGCTGATGCCGAATATAGGTTCATTGCAGTGGACATAGGGGCGTATGGACGATCTAACGATTCCCAGGTCTTCAAACTTTCAGCGATGGGACGTCGACTGTATGGGAACACATTCCATTTCCCAGCCCCTAGGCCGCTACCTCAAACCACTGGGCCACCTATGCCGTATGTGTGTGTTGGTGATGAGGCATTCCAGCTCTCAGAACATCTCTTAAAACCGTATGCCAGCAGAGGACTGACCCATACCAAACGGATTTTTAATTACAGGCTCACAAGAGCTAGAAGAATGGTGGAGTGCACGTTTGGAATCCTGACTGCAAAGTGGCGTGTACTATTGACAGCCATAAATTTGAAGACTGACACTGTCGACGAAGTCATAAAAGCCTGCGTGGTACTGCATAATGTTGTGATCTGCAAAGAACATTTGACCATTGAGGACCACTTTCAAGAAACAACATTACATGATTATTACAATAATACCAATCGAAGTTCTGTTGCTGTTTCCAGGATGAGGGACAGATTTGCTGAGTACTTTATTTCACCCGAAGGACAGGTAGACTGGCAGGATGACCGTGTTTACTAAATTGTTATGTTTGTGTTTGTCCCTACATATATGTAATGTTTCTGTCTTTAACATTGCTACTGTTCTTAATCTTTATTACACATGTAATCTTACATAACATGTAACATTATAAAGAAATGACAGACAAAAATTGAATCAACTAATTCAACATTTATTTAACCAATTTTGTTAACAAGTTTGTAAAAGTTTACTTGCAAAATATCTTTTATAAATTTTTGGTTTGCATTAAATGACTCATTGTCTTTTTTTCAAAAAATTTAAAGAACGTTACAACGTAGTGTAGTGTGGGGTGGACATACTATTGGAGGGGCTGCGGGACACTTCGACCGTGGGAGTGTGTATAGAGGACTGGGATGCTGGTGGGGAAGGAACAGTAAGAGGTGAAGGGCTGGAAAGGGTTAAAGAATGGGAGGACAAGTTTGAGGCAGAATCGGTGATGGGTGGTGGAGTGGAGGGTGGGGCAGGGACTGGAGAAGCAGGTGATATGGTAGGAAATTGGTAGGGGGAAGGAGATTGGTAAGAGGTGGGAGTGTGGTAGGGGGTAGGTGGTTGGTACGGGGTAGGTGGCTGGTACTGGGGAGGTTGTTGGTACTGGATAGGGGACTGGATTTGGTGAGGTGGCTGAAGTTGGGCAGGTGGCTGGAGTTGGCAAGGTGGCTGGAGTTGGCAAGGTGGCTGGAGTTGGGAAGGTGGCTGGAGTTGGGAAGGTGGCTGATACTGAATCGGAGGGGGAGGAGGGACGGCGGATGGAGGGGGGGGAGGGGAGGGAAACGACTGGGGTGGAAGGAGGAGGATAGGAGAAAACCTGCACTACAGCAGCGTGGCACATCTGCATTACATACATCTGCTGGTCAACAGATAGTGGCTCTATGCGCTCCGCCACAGACCTAAAAAAAAAACATATTTGGTGATGCTCTTGCTTCTGAATGCATGCTTTGCAGAAGTGTCTTTACCTCCGAAACTTCGGAGGTAATCTGATGAATGCCTGTGGTAACTTGTTCAGATAAAACTTTAAGGCTGTTCTGAAAAGATGCATTCAAATGCAAGAACTCGGGCGCATAGTTCCTTTCCTGACCCCTCTGCCGGTGCGCCCAGTAGCCGCAGGTGTACTAGAGGTGGCAGGGGCAGAAGGGTGGGGTAAAGGAAAATCTATCTCTTGACCAGCAGCCTCATGCAATGCACTCGGCCACGATGCTGCAGCGCTGGTGGAGGGGAAAGAGGGCTCACGTGTGGGTGCAGATGGGTTGGGGCGGTCAAAGTGTCCCTCTGTGATGGTCTCCTCAGGGATCGCTTCAGAAGGGCCCAACTCTGCGGACGCCCGAGTGCTGCTCACTGTGCTGTTGAATAAAGAGAAAAAATACAATTAATATACTGTATTTGAATGGCCCTGGCTGTGAAAAAAAAAAGTTGTTAGACATGTAAACATTTCTTTTTGAATATTTACCTTCTGGTGACCATAGTTTCCCGCAGGAACGCCAGAGCTCTTGCGTATTTGTATTTGCTCTGGCGTCCTGAAGAACCACTCGGGGCCCGCATCTTTGTTGAACTCCTTCTTGAAGCGATCCCTGATAGACCGCCACCGCTTCACAATTCTCTCCCCTGAAACGAGATAGCACAAATTGGTTAGTATACTACATACGTGTTTTCCAAACTACAGTCCTCATGTCACCCACGGGTCATGTTTTCAGGATTTCCATAGTGTTGTACCAAAGGAAATCCTGAAAACATAAACCCTTGGGGTTCACGAGGACTGGAGTTGTGGAAACACTGCTTTAAATCCAGCAGCCCTACTGAACTGTATATGCTTACGCATTTTAGACTGTGACCGAGCTTCAAGGTCCTCCCAGTAGCCAACAAGTTGGGAACAAACTTCATCCCAGAGCCGACGGGTCACTATCTGATCTGAATGGCGGCGGTCCCCATGTTCCACAGCGGCTCCCGCTCTCTGATCAGATCAATTAATAGGTCCATATCAATCCCCTCCTCACCGTCTGAGTCGGGAGCACGCTGTGAAGCCTAAAATAAAATGAGAAAAAAAAATTTAATTATAAAATTTAAAAAAGTCCATTTATTTAAAAAAAATAAATACATATAATACTTACAGGTTGAAGACCGCCGCGTTCTTCACGTCGACTCTGGGAGGCACTGCGAGGACCTCTTGAAGCCACAGGTGCGGAAGACTGGAAAAAAAAAAAATTGTTTTTCGGTTGTGTCTATTTTTTTTTTTTTTTTTAAGGGGTTGTGTAGTGTGATGTTGTGTTGTACTGATGGATGAAGGAAACTTACGAATTGTGAGTCCACTCCGGGTATCTGTCCACCCCGTCCTTCTTCTGGGAGCTCCTCAGGTTCAGATTCCTGTAATTTAAAAAAAAATAAATAAACCAATAATGCATTGTGAAAAAAAAATTATCCAAGAGATGGATTTTTTGAAAAAAAAAATAATAATTTTTAAAGAAAATTGATAGAGGAAATATAATTAGTAAAAATTATCGCTAAACGCTGCCGATGAGTGGGAGGGCTCCCAGAAGAACTACTGTCCTGCTGCCAGCCGTATTCCATCAGTAGGGGAGATGGTCGTCTGCTGTGCAGTAAAATGAAAAAAAAAAAGGTCAATGAATACATGGCCACAATCATGGCCCGTGCTGAAAGACAAAAGTTCTGTTTGCGGTAATGTGGTGCGTGCTATTTACCGTGTGCTAGATGATGCGACGTCACGATGCTCTCCAGCGTTATCTGGTGGTGGTGTACTTGACTGCGGCCTACGATGCTGTCCTCTGCAGTGTAACAAAAATAAAATGCAAAAAAAAAAGGATAAAATCATGGCCCGTGCTGAAAGACAAAAGTTCTGTTTGCGGTTATTTGGTGTGTGATATTTACCGTCTGCTAGATGCGGCCATGTACCCATGCTCTCCAGCGTCATGTGGTGGTGTACTTGACTGTGGCCTCCTATGCTGTCCTCTGCAGTGTAACAAAGAAAAATAAAATGCAAAAAAAAAAAGGATAAAATCATGGCCCGTGCTGAAAGACAAAAGTTCTGTTTGCGGTTACTTGGTTTGTTATATTTACCGTCTGCTAGATGCGGCCAGGTCACGATGCTGTCCTCCTGCTTGACTATGTAGTTGTGGTGGTGTAGTCTGAGCCTGCTGCCTCCGATGATGTCCTCTGCTGTGGAAAAAAATCAAAATAAATTGCAATGAATACATGCATTTAATCATGGCCCGTGCTGAAAGACAAGTTCCGATTGTGATGTTGGGTTGTGAGATATTTACCGCCTAATGTATGATGCTATGTCATGCAGCTGTTCTCCTGCTTGACGAGCTGGTGGTGGTGAAGTGTCAGCCTCCTGCCTCCGATGATGACCTCTTCTGTGGAAAAAATACAATTCCAATTAATACATGGACACAATCATCATATACATGATACATCGATCAAATCAAATACTTTTTCCTGAAATCAGGATTAATTACGATATTTTCACATTTTAGCACTACCCTCATAGCATACAGCAATACCAGCATACAGCAATACCAACATAATAGAGAAAAAAACCAACACTGTATATATCTATAACCATAATATAGAACTATGGCAACACAGTATATAGCAATACACAACTAGTATACATCGATGCCAAAAGTATATAGCACTAGCCACATTGTATACTACTATGCCAACACAGTATATAGCAATACACGCATAGTATACAAGTACAACAAAACAGATAATAGCTATAACCACATTGTAGTAAGCACTACACATAGTATACAAGTACGCCAAAACAGATTAGAGCTATAACTACATTGTAGTAAGCACTAAACATTGTATACAAGTACGCCAAAACAGATTATAGCTATAACCACATTGTAGTAAGCACTACACATAGTATACAATTTGGCACAAAAAAAAATGCAATAACCACATTGTATTAAACACTACACATAGTATACAAGTATGAAAAAACAGATTATAGCTATAACCACATTGTAGTAAGCACTACACATAGTATACAATTTGGCACAAAAAAAAATGCAATAACCACATTGTATTAAACACTACACATAGTATACAAGTACGCCAAAACAGATTATAGCTATAACCACATTGTAGTAAGCACTACACATAGTATACAAGTAGGCCAAAACAGATTATAGCTATAACCACATTGTAGTAAGCACTACACATAGTATACAAGTACGCCAAAACAGATTATAGCTATAACCACATTCTAGTAAGCACTACACATAGTATACAAGTACACCAAAACAGATTATAGCTATAACCACATTGTAGTAAGCACTACACATAGTATACAAGTACGCCAAAACAGATTATAGCTATAACCACATTGTAGTAAGCACTACACATAGTATACAAGTACGCCAAAACAGATTATAGCTATAACCACATTCTAGTAAGCACTACACATAGTATACAAGTACGCCAAGACAGAATAAAGCAATACCCACATAGTATACAAGTACGCCAAAACAGAATAGAGCAATAACCACATTGTATTAAAGCACCACCCACAAAGTATACAAGTACGCCAAAACAGATTATAGCTATAACCACATTCTAGTAAGCACTACACATAGTATACAAGTACGCCAAAACAGATTATAGCTATAACCACATTTAGTAAGCACTACACATAGTATACAAGTACGCCAAGACAGAATAAAGCAATACCCACATAGTATACAAGTACGCCAAAACAGAATAGAGCAATAACCACATTGTATTAAAGCACAACCCACAAAGTATTCAAGTACGCCAAAACAGAATAGAGCAATACCCACATAGTATTAAGCACTATACACATAGTATACAAGTGAACAAAAACAGAATATAGCAATAACCACATTGTTTAAAGCACAACCCACAAAGTATACAACAATGCAAACACATAAAATACACACATAGTATCATGGGGTGGGTGATATTTACCATCTGGCGTTTGCTCCAGTCTCCTCTGCGCCCACATCTTGGTGGTCCCCGGAATCCATTTGGATGGTGGTGTTGCTGGCTCAAAATCCTTTTCAAATGGCTGATGGCTCCTTCTTGATGCTTGGATTGCATGTGGCAGAGTGTCCCACTGGCGTGGTATATATATATGTTTGCTTCTGTCTGGGCTAATTAACATTCCCAGACAAAAAAAACTGATCAGGCCACCGGATCAGATTTTTGCCTAATGCGGCGCTCATAGACTTTCATTGTAGACAAAGGCCGGAAGCGCCGGATCCGGCCCTTCCGGCTTTTTGGCCGGACACAAAAAACGTTTCAGTTGGCGTCTTTCCTAGACGGAAATAAACCAGACACCGCATCCGGCAGAAAACGGACAAAACGCAGGTACATGCGGCGCGATCCGGCGCTATATTTAGTCAATGTTAAAAACACCGGATCCGGCATGTCCGTTCGCCGCATCCGGTGTTCAAAAAAAAAGGCCGGATCGCGCCTGAAACAAAAAACTGATGTGTGAAAGTAGCCTTAGGCCTCTTTCACACATCCTTTTTGCGCACGGCGCCACCGGCGTTTTGCCGGATTGCCGCATCCGGCAACTAGTATTTAAAACCGGATGAGACGCATCCGGTCTTTCGGCGGATCCGTCTCGGGCATCCGAACAAAAACCGGATCCGTCTCATCCGGTGTATCCATTTTTTTTTTTATCCGTTTATCGACTGATTACGCCGGATCCGGTTTTTAAAAACGCCCTTTTTTGGGGTTCCAAACATGATTGGCTACTGTAATCCTATATATACACTTCCTACAGCCCATCTTTGACAGGTTGTAGAGGAGCAAGTGCAGGTTGGAGAGAAGAGCAAGTAGCAAGTGACTGGCGAACATGGATGTTATTATTGGCAATATATTCAAGAATCTGGTGGATTTTACAGCGAAGGCGAATCGCTTGAAGATTATCGTTATGGAGAATGAGAGAAAGATAGAGCAGCGCATTATGCGTCAGCGCCAACGACGCCGTATGTGGATCCACCCCATCACAGCACAGAGACTAACCCGTGGTGTGTATTCTACACTCAACATGGAGCTGAGAGAAAACCCTGAGAAATTTTTTGCCTATCTTCGGATGAAGAAAGAATTTTGACTTTTTGCTGGAGCGTATTGGAGAACAAATCCGAAGATCCGACACCTATTGTCGCTTCTCAATTTCTCCGGCGGAGCGTCTCATGGTCACTAAGGTAAGCTATATGTATTGGATCTGCTCGCTTGAGCACACTTGTATTGTTGTTGTTATTTTTTTTTTAAATCACAGGAGAACAAGAGAACCTAAGTAATATCCGTACAATAAAACATGGTCAAAAACTGTTTCTTTCCTTGAATTTTTTTTATTTTTAGTATCTCCAATAGTTATAGCTGAGTACTGCTATGTAATGCTGTGATTGTGAACTAATTTCTTTTTTCAATTTTGTTTACAGATTTCTGGCAACTGGAGAAACGCTGTCATCGCTCCATTTCTAGTATCGCCTTGGAATTTCTACACTATCAGGCATCATTAAGTATACTTGTCGTGCTCTGTGGGACTCTTTGGTTGGAGAATTTCTTCTAGAGCCAACTACAGACCGGTGGCTTGAAATAGCGGACCAGTTTCTCTGTATCTGCCAGTTTCCAAATTGCCTGGGCGCTTCTGGATGGCAAACACATCCGCATTCAAAAGCCTGCAGGAACCGGATCAGAATTCTTTAACTACAAGAAATATTTTTCGGTCGCCCTGATGGCTATTGCTGATGCGGAGTACAAATTTATTGCTGTGGACATTGGGGCTTATGGACGGTCCAATGACTCTCAAGTGTTTAAACTTTCTGCTATGGGGCGGAGACTGTACGGAAACACTTTTCAGTTTCCTGCCTCTAGGCCACTGCCTCAAACCTCTGGCCCACCTATGCCTTTCGTGTGTGTAGGTGATGAGGCATTCCAGCTGTCCGAACACCTCTTGAAGCCGTACGCCAGCAGAGGATTGACACAAACAAAACGCATTTTCAACTACCGCCTCACAAGAGCCAGACGGATGGTGGAGTGTGCGTTTGGGATTATGACAGCCAAATGGCTTGTCCTTTTGACTGCGATAAACTTGAAGACAGACTGTGGATGACGTTGTAAAAGCGTGCGTGGTCCTACATAATTTTGTGATGACTAAGGAACCGATTTCTTTTGACGACCACAATCAAGAACCAACCTTGCACGACTACAGCAACATTACCACTCGGAGTACACTGGCGGTTTCAAGAATGAGGGACCATTTTGCTCAATACTTTGTGTCACCAGAAGGTAGAGTAGACTGGCAGGATGACAGTGTGATCAATTGATTTTTTTCTTTTAAAACTTTCTGTACCCACAATAAAGAAACTTTTCTACATTCCTGTGTGTTTTGTACTGTTACCTTTTGGCCATAGTTGTGTACCACTACCTGTCTTTTTTTTTTTTTTAAATAACCCAAAGTATTTCACCTTTTTACAAAAAATGTGTACCTGCTAGGGGATAACCTCATAAAGTACACAAGTTTTGGAAAAAGGTAAGATACTTTCTATACTCCACAACCCGGGACAAAACTTTGGCAAAAAGGGTAATATGTCAAAAATATCTACATAACTTTGAGGAACATAAATTTTACCTAACAGATGTTGGTGTTTGTGTACCCACATGTTTACCTGGTTTAATACATTTGTTAACATCCTATAAAGAAATGACAGACAACATTTGTAAACCACTTTAACTTTTATTAAAAAAATATATTTTTTAATATAATTTTTGGTAAATGTGGCCTTTTTGCCAACTGTTTAAATTTTAATAAACTTTATTATTTTAATAAAATTGTTTTTTTTTTTTTTTTTTTTTTTTTACCCTTAAAAAAAATAATTCTTTCACAGGTCTGTGTATTATGGGGTGGAAATAGTGCTGGAGGGGCTGCGGGTGGTGAAGGAACAGGAAGGGGTGGAAAGAGTGAGAGAATGGGAAGACAAGTTAGAGGCAGAACGGGTGGGTGGTGGAGTGGAGGGTTGGGCAGGAGGAGCAGGTGACATGGTAGGGAATTGGAAGGGGGAAGGAGATCGGTAAGAGGTAGTGTGGTACGGGGTAGGTGGCTGGTAGTGGGGAGGTTGCTGGTACTGGGGAGGTGACTGCAGTTGGGGAAGGGGCTGGATTTGGGGAGGTGGCTGGTACTGGGGAGGTTGCTGGAGCTTGGGAAGTGGCTGGTATTGAACAGGAGGGGAGGAGGGACGGCGGCTGAAGGGGTGGGGGGAGGTGGAGGAACGACTGGGGTGGATAGAGGAGGTTGGGTGGTAACCTGCACTAGAGCAGCGTGGCACTTATGCATTACATACATCTGCTCGTCAGCAGATAGCGTATTTATGCGCTCCACCACAGATCTAAAAAAGCTGTGATTAGGAGATGATCTTGACACTTCTGCAAACCATGCAGTCGGAAGCTTTACCTCCAAAATGCTGGTTATCTGATTAATGCCTGCGGCAAGGTGTTCAGATACTTTTAGACTGTTCTGGAAAGATGCATTCAAATGCAAGAACTCTGGTGCATTGCTCCTTTCCTGACTCCTCTGCCGCTGTCACCCAGTACCCGCAGCTGTACTAGAAGTGACAGTGGCAGAAGGGTGGGGTAAAGGGAATGCTATCTCCTCACCAGCAGCTGCATGTAATGTAGGCGGCCACGATGCTCCAGCGCTGGTGGATGGGACTGCGGGATCGAATGTGCGGGAAGTCTGGGAAGATGCAGATGTACCGGGGTGGTTGAAGTGTCCCTCGGTGTCTGTCTCCTGACGGATCGCCCCAGAAGGCGCCAACTCTGCGGGCGCACGAGTGCAGGTCACCGTTCTGTGGAATAAAGAGAAAACATACAATTAATATACAGATGTGGAATGGCCCTGGCTGCAAAAAAAACCATTTGATAACATTTTATGGTAACATTTACCTTCGGGTGACCATAGTTTCCCGCAGGAACTCCAGGGCTCGTTGTCATGGGTGCATCGCCACGAAGATCGTCGCGATTGCACATTCTGACTTCTCACAGCTGAGCTGCTGTTTCTTTGTGTTTGGTAATGAGAGAGTTAATTTTACCTAGCTCTTTGCTAAGACTAGGTCCAGCCTCGCCCGGCTGCTTTTGATTATGTTCTAATTAGTTTCCTTTATATTCCTGCCAGTCTGGGTGTTAGACGCCGGTGAAAGCATTCATGTAGTCTAGCAGACTGGAGCGGTTCTGAGAATACTTAAGCTAAGAGCTCCTTAGTTGTTTTTACTCTTATAGCTTATAGTTTATCTCTGAGACCTTAGGTGTTCCTACTGTGTGTGAGTGTTGTATGTAAGACTTTATTTACTTTATTTCTTGTCTTTCTTGTATGTCTTTCTGTTCATTAACCGTTACCTGTTCATTCCCTTTGGTGGTATTCAGGGTCCTTCTTAGGACTAGAATACAGTTGGCAGGGATTGATAGGAGACAGGGTTTACGCTGGTGGCCTGGACCTCTGTACCTTTAACAGTACCTCCAGGTTGAGGGATTAGTTAGGACCCCAGTTTAGGGTCAGCTTAGACCCCGGTCACCCTCTAGCCGGAGACAGCGTATAACGGATTCCGTTTTGACCCACTGGACATTCTGTCAGGTAAATCTATGTTATCATATATCTATGCGCATGTTATATAGTATGTTGCCCTTTTGATATAGATTACTGACATCACATATATATATCTGCTATACAGCGTGACATTTTCACCGGCCCAACTAAAGATTCTCCCCAGCTGTCATGGATCCAGTAGCCCAGCTGGCCCGGCAGTTGCAGGGGTTGTCCATGGAATTTGCAGACATTAAGTCCAAGGTTTTGTCCCCCCGGAGCAAACCAGATCTGAACCTAAGGTTGCTCTCCCGGACAGGTTCACTGGTGGGCGGGACAAATTTTTTACTTTCCGGGAGGCATGTAAATTGTACTTTCGGCTGCGGCCTCGGTCATCTGGGAGTGAAGAGCAGAGGGTGGGAATTGTTATCTCGCTCTTACAAGGGGACCCTCAATCTTGGGCGTTCTCTATTCCTCCAGGCTCCCCAGATCTCCAGTCAGTGGATCGATTTTTTACTGCCCTGGGTCTGGTATATGATGATCCGGATCGAGTCTCCCTTGCTGAAACAAGGTTACGTAAAATACGGCAAGGAAATCGTCCAGCGGAGGAATATTCTTCTGAGTTCCGTAGATGGGCAACAGATACTCAGTGGAATGACCCAGCTCTTAGGAGCCAGTTTTGTCAAGGGTTGTCTGACAAATTAAAAGATGTGTTGGCTCAGTATGATTCTCCTCCATCACTGGAGGCTGCTATGGCCCTCGCTATTCGCATTGATAGACGACTTCGGGGAAGACGCGAGGTAACTCCGCCCCCGTGATGACTCCACCTACTACTAAAGTCCCTTATACTGAGGTTCCCCTGGTCTGTTCTGAGGAACCCATGCAGTTGGGAGGGACATCATTTTGTAGGAGGGAATCGGCGGTGCGCCGCAAGACTAGAAGGTGTTTCTTTTGCGGGAGAGAGGGACATTTTGTTGGGGGGTGTCCATCCCGGACCTCTTTGAGCCAAGGAGTTAACCTGGGAGTGTGTATTTCGTCCCCAAATCCCTCTCAGTTTCTCGTGCCTGCGGAGGTGGTGATTGGTACTAGAACTGAGAGGATTTCTGTTTTTCTTGATAGTGGGTCCGGGGCTAATCTGGTGGACGCTCGGTTTGCCCAGGTGCATGGTATGCAACTGAGTGTATTGGCCAAACCGGTCCCTATACTCTCTATTGATTCTAGACCTCTTGGTCAAGGTAGCTTGGTACAAGCTGTTCATAACATAGATCTTCGAGTAGGGGCAATACATAAAGAGCAATTGTCTTGTTATGTGTTGGAGGGTCTACCTACTCCTATTGTGTTGGGACTTCCTTGGTTGGCTAAACATAACCCAGTGATTGATTGGCAATCCAGAAAGATAAGCCAGTGGGGTGAATTTTGCAAGAATAACTGCATGAGCACGGTCATCGGTGCGGTTGTGCCTAGGACTTTGCCTCCTTTTCTGGAGGACTTTGGGGAGATGTTCTCAGAGGAGGGGTGTAAAGAGTTACCTCCTCATCGCGCATATGACTGCTCAATAAAGTTGCTTCCTGATGCCTTATCTCGTACTTTCCCAGGGACCGGGAGGATGGATGATCCGGTTCCTATTCCTCAGGAGGGAGTTGTAGTGTCAGCTGTATGCTCTGAGCTTGAGGGGGAGGTATTGGGGGCTCAGGGGGACGCCCCTGTGGGACTTCCAGGGAGACTGATAGTTCCAGATCGGTTAAGACTGAAGGTTACGGAGAACCGTTACAAACGGATGGCTGATAGGGGGAGAGTTTCTGGTCGAGATCTGAAGGTGAACGATCTGGTGTGGTTGTCTACCAGGAATATAAAACTTAAAGTTCCCTCCTGGAGGTTGGGTCCCAGATTCATCGGGCCGTACAGGATCAGTTCCATAATTAATCCTGTGGCATTTCGTCTGGACCTCCCTCCTACGTTTAAAAATCATAATGTGTTTCACAAGTCATTACTTAAAAAGTATGTGGCACCAGTCATACCGTCACCTCTACCTCCTCCTTCAGTGGTAGTCAATGATAACGTGGAATTTCATGGGTCGAAAATCATTGACTCACGTCTCAGTCGCCGATCCCCTCAGTACTTAGTTCATTGGAGGGGGTATGGTCCTGAGGAGAGGACGTGGGTCCCTGCGTCTGATGCTAACGCAGATCGATTGGTTCGGACCTTTCACACAACTTACCCGGACAGACCTGGTCATGAGGGTCCGGAGGCCCCTCGTAGAAGGGGGGGTACTGTCATGGGTGCATCGCCACGAAGATCGTCGCGATTGCACATTCTGACTTCTCACAGCTGAGCTGCTGTTTCTTTGTGTTTGGTAATGAGAGAGTTAATTTTACCTAGCTCTTTGCCAAGACTAGGTCCAGCCTCGCCCGGCTGCTTTTGATTATGTTCTAATTAGTTTCCTTTATATTCCTGCCAGTCTGGGTGTTAGACGCCGGTGAAAGCATTCATGTAGTCTAGCAGACTGGAGCGGTTCTGAGAATACTTAAGCTAAGAGCTCCTTAGTTGTTTTTACTCTTATAGCTTATAGTTTATCTCTGAGACCTTAGGTGTTCCTACTGTGTGTGAGTGTTGTATGTAAGACTTTATTTACTTTATTTCTTGTCTTTCTTGTATGTCTTTCTGTTCATTAACCGTTACCTGTTCATTCCCTTTGGTGGTATTCAGGGTCCTTCTTAGGACTAGAATACAGTTGGCAGGGATTGATAGGAGACAGGGTTTACGCTGGTGGCCTGGACCTCTGTACCTTTAACAGTACCTCCAGGTTGAGGGATTAGTTAGGACCCCAGTTTAGGGTCAGCTTAGACCCCGGTCACCCTCTAGCCGGAGACAGCGTATAACGGATTCCGTTTTGACCCACTGGACATTCTGTCAGGTAAATCTATGTTATCATATATCTATGCGCATGTTATATAGTATGTTGCCCTTTTGATATAGATTACTGACATCACATATATATATCTGCTATACAGCGTGACACTCGTGCGTACTTGTACTTGCTCTGGCGTCCTGCAGATCCACTCGGGGCCCGCATCTCCTTGTTGAACTCCTTCTTGAAGCGATCCCTCACAGACCGCCACCGCTTCACAATTCTCTCCCCTGAAACGAGAAAGCACACATTGGTTACTATACAACATCAGTGTTTCCCAAACTTCAGTCCTCGTGTCCCCCAGAGGTCATGTTTTCAGTATTTCCATAGTGTTGCACAAAAGGAAATCCTGAAAACATGAACCGTGGGGGACACGAGGACTGAAGTTTGGGAAACACAGCTTTACAGTCAGCAACCTGAACTATACTTACGGTGTTTAGTCTGGAACCGAACATCGAGATCCTCCCAGCGGTCCACCATTGCCGATGCCACTTCCTCCCAGAGCCGTCGGGTCACTACTTGATCAGAATGGCGGCGGTCCCCCATGTTCCACAGCGGCTCCCTTTCTCTGACCATATCAATGAGGAGGTCGACGTCTATCCCCTCCTCACCGTCCGAATCGGGTGCACGCTGTGAAGCCTGTGAAATAAAAACAGAAAAAAAAAAAATTAGCCTCCACACTAGCAAGTGGAAAAGAAAAAAAGGAAAAATGTTTAACAAAATCCCCAAAAAAAAAAAAATATATATATATATATATATATATATATATTATATATATATACACACAAAAATTCAAAAACTATTTAGAAAAAAGACAAAAAATATTAAAAAATTAATGGAAAAATACTGAAAAAGTTAAACGCAAACCAAAAACTTAGAAATTAAAAATGTAGCAAAAAAAAAAAAATATTCCAAAACCAAAAAAAGGATTGATTTTTAGCAAAAATTGGAAGGAAAAGAAAATAAAAAGCAAAAAAACTTACACGCTGGTAACTGCTGCCGTTCTCACGACGACGACGACTCTGGGAGGCGCTGTGAGGACGCCTTTGTTGGCTACCAGATCCAAGAGACTAAAAAGAAAAAATAAAAGTTTGTGATATAGGCATGTGGTGCCCGCTGTGTGAAGTATGTACTAAATGGTTTTCTATGTGTTGTGTGATGTTGTGTTTCTGCGATTAATGCAGGATACTTACGAATTGTGAACCCACTCCGGGTATCTCTCCACCCCGTCCTTCTTCCTCTGGGAGCTCCTCTTCATCTTGCGATTCCTGTTATTAAAAAAAGACAATCAATACATATATCCCACAGATTGATTGTGGAGAAAAAATAAATTATATATTTTTACCGCCAAATGCTGACGATGGGAAGGAGGGCTCACAGAAGAAGATGTCTCCAACTCCTGCTACAGCTCCACTGACTACGGTTCAGCTGAAGCTGCAGTTTCAGCGGCTAAAGCCGCAAGTGCAGCTGCTGCTGACGCTGTTTGCCGGTCTATGCTGTGGAATAAAGCGACAAAAAGGGCCAGTGAATATATGTATATTCCTTGGTCCTGGCTAAAAAAAAAAAAAAATTAAATTTTTGCATTTTCAATGTGGGATGTCATATTTACTTTCTGCTGGCTGTCCTCCTCTCTTCAAGTAGATCCTCCTCTCCCCTTGCTGCTGTTGCCGCCTCTCTTTCTAGTCTTCTGCTGTTGAGTAAGGACACAAAAAGGACCAGTGAATATATGTATATTCCTTGGCCCTGGCTGAAAGAGAAAAAAAAATGATTACATTTTTGGGGAAATGGGGGATGTCATATTTACTTTCTGCTGGCTGTTCTCCTTTCTGCAACTAGCTGCTCCTCTCCTCTTGCTGCTGCTGCCGCCTCTCTTTGACGTCTTCGTCTGTTGAATAAGGACACAAACAGGGCCAGTGAATATGTATATTCCTTGGCCCTGGCTGAAAGAGAAAAAAAGTGATTAAATTTTTTTGGAAATGGTGGATGTCATTTACTTTCTGCTGGCTGTCCTCGCTTCAAGTAGATCCTCCTCCCCCCTTGCTGCTGCTGCCGCCTCTCTTGCTGCCTCTCTTTCTAGTCTTCTGCTGTGGAATAAACAGACAAAAAGGGCCAGTGAATATATGTATATTCCTTGGCCCTGGCTGAAAAAAATAAAAGTCAAACGTAGACTGGAGTGAGCTTTATGGTGTACGGAATACAACATCCGTCATGAATTGGACACATAACCAGTACCAGGGGGACCCACCCTATCACTGGCAAAAAATGCACACTTGATACAGTACCAGGGAGACCAACCCCATCACAGCAAAAAAAAAAAAAAAAAACATTCTACAGTACCAGGAGATCTACATTATCAATTGAAAACCTGCACATTATACAGTACCAGGGGATCCACTTCATCACAGTGAAAACATGCACACTTGATACAGTACCAGGGGGACCAACTTCATCACAGGGAAACCATGGTGATGCACATGTGCATGTTTTTAATTGCTAATTATACAGTAGCAGGGGATACACATTATCACTTGCTAACCATGCACATTTTAAACAGTACCAGGGGATCAACTTCATCACAGTGAAAACATGCACACTTGATACAGTACCAGGGGGACCAACCCCATCACAGCAAAAAAAAAAAAAAAAACATTCTACAGTACCAGGAGATCCACATTATCAATTGAAAACATGCACATTATACAGTAGGAGGGGATCCACATTATCACTTGAAAAAATGTACATTATAAAGTAGCAGGGGATCAACATTATCAATTGAAAACATGCACATTTTATACAGTACCAGGGGATCCACATTATCACTTCAAAACCATGCACATTTGAAACAGTACCAGGGGGACCCACCCCATCACTGGAAAACCATGAACATTTCATACAGTACCAGGGTGACCAACCCCATCACAGCAAAAACATGATTTTGAAACTGTACCAGGGTGCAAAGACACTGCACTGCATTAGCTCAGGCAGCAGTGGTGACAGATGCGTGGTAAAATTTGGGCTGGGAGATGTGATATTTACCGTCTGCTGTCCTGGCGCTCCATTGCCGTATTTGCTGCTGCGAAACCTGCTGGTGATTGTCCTCGTCTTTGTCTTGCTCTCTTGGTTGGATGCATGGTAATGTCTGAGTGTCCCACTGCATGCTTTTATATATGTTTGCTGTGGGCTAGTATATCAATTGAAAAAACTGGATCCGGCCACCGAATCCAGCTTCTGCGGTTCCGCCGCATTGCGGCGCTCATAGACTTTTATTGTGACAAAAGCCGGAAGCGCCGGATCCCGCACTTCCGGCTTTTTCGCCGGAGACAAAACTTTACAGTAGCCGTTTTTCCAGACGCCGGACTGCAACCAGACACCGGACCCGGATGCGGTTTGACAAAAAAAGTCCAGAGCGCGCCGTCGGGCGCAAAACGGATGTGTGAAAGAGGCCTTAGGGGGACAGACTAAAAAGAATGAACATAGTAACTTACAGGGCCAAAGATATGGAGAGGTATTATAGATTTCTTATGTATCTTCGATATGAAATGAGCATAAATTATATGTAGACAAGGAAATCAACACATATCCCATATAAACAGGAGTATATTATATTCCCTGAGATTTATAGGTGGGGAATGAACATGAAATATTTGTAGATAATAGGAGAATGAACACATATCCCATATAAACAGGTGTATCTTATATTCCCTGAGCTTTATAGGTGAGGAATGAACATGAAATATATGTAGATAATAGGGGAATGAACACACATACCTATATACAGGTGTGTATTATATTCCCTGAGCTTTATAGCTGGGGAATGAACATGAAATATATGTAGATAATAGGGGAATGAACACAGATCCCATACAAACAGGTGTATATTTTATTCCCTGAGCTTTATCGGTGGGGAATGAACATGAAATAATAGAATGAACACATATCCCATATAAACCAGTGTATACTATATTCCTTGAGCTTTATAGGTGGGGAATGAAAATGTAATATATGTAGATAGAGGAATGTACACATCCCATATAAAACAGGTGTATATTATATTCCCTGAGCTTTATAGGTGGTGAATTAAGATGAAATACATGTAGATAATAGAGGCATAAACACATATCCCATATAAACAGGTGTATATTATATTCCCTGAGCCTTATAGGTGGGGAATGAAGATGTAATACAGTTATATGAAAAAGTTTGGGCACCCCTATTAATCTTAAGCTTAATATTTTATAAAAATTGGTGTTTTTGCAACAGCTATTTCAGTTTGATATATCTAATATTATTGGACACAGTAATGTTTCTGCCTTGAAATGAGGTTTATTGCACTAACAGAAAATGTGCAATCTCCATCCAAACAAAATTTGACAGGTGCATAAGTATGGGCACCTCACCAGAAAAGTGACATTAGTAGATCCTCCTTTTGCAAAAATAACAGCCTCTAGTCGCTTCCTGTAGCTTTTAATGAGTTCCTGGATCAAGGTATTTTTGACCATTCCTCTTTACAAAACAATTCCAGTTCAGTTAAGTTTGATGGTTGCCGAGCATGGACAGCCCTCTTCAAATGATCCCACAGATGTTCAATGATATTGAGGTCTGGGGACTGGGATGGCCATTCCAGAACATTGTAATTGTTCCTCTGCATGAATGCCTGAGTAGATTTGGAGCAGTGTTTTGGATCATTGTCTTGCTGAAAGATCCATCCCCTGCGTAACTTCAACTTTGTCACTGATTCTTGAACATTATTGTCAAGAATCTGCTGATACTGAGTGGAATCCATGCGTCCCTCAACTTTAACAAGATTCCCGGTGCCGGCATTGGCCACACAGCCCCAAAGTATGATGGAACCTCCACCAAATTTTACTGTGGGTAGCAAGTGTTTTTCTTGGAATGCTCTGTTTTATTGACGCCATGCATAATGCCTTTTTGTATGACCAAACAACTCAATCTTGGTTTCATCAGTCCACAGGACCTTCTTCCAAAAAGAAATTGGCTTCTCCAAATGTGCTTTTGCACACCTCAGCCGACTGTTTGTGGCGTGCTTGCAGAAACGGCTTCTTTCGCATCACTCTCCCATACAGCTTCTCCTTGTGCAAAGTGCGTTGTATAGTTGACCGATGCACAGTGACACCATCTGCAACAAGTTGATGCTGCAGCTCTCTGGAGGAGGTCTGAGGATTGTCCTTGACTGATCTCACCATTCTTCTTCTCTGTCTTTCTGATGTTATTCTTGGCCTGCCACTTCTGGCCTTAACAAGAACTGTTCCTGTGTTCTTCCATTTCCTTACTATGTTCCTCACAGTGGAAACTGACAGGTTAAATCTGTGAGACAGCTTTTTGTATCCTTCCCCTGAACAACTATGTTGAATAATCTTTGTTTTCAGATCATTTGACAGTTGTTTTGAGGAGCCCATGATGCCACTCTTCAGAGGAGATTCAAACAGGAGAACAACTTGCAAGTGGCCACTTTAAGTAGCTTTTCTCATGATTGCATACACCTGGCATGAAGATCAAAGCTCAATGAGGTTACAAAACCAAAAAAAGGGCTTTAGTAAGTCAGTAAAAAGTAGGTAGGAGTATTTAAAACAAGAAAATTATAGGGTGGCCATACTTATGCACCTGTCAAATTTTGTTTGAATGCAGATTTCACATGTTCAGCTAGTACAATAAACCTCATTTCAAGGCAGAAACATTACTGTGTCCAATAGTTATTAGATATATCAAACTGAAATAGCTGTTGCAAAAACACCAATTTTTATAAAACATTAAGCTTAAGATTAATAGGGGTGCCCAAACTTTTTCATATAACTGTATACGTAGCTAATAGGAGAATGAAGACATATCCCATATAAACAGGTGTATATTATATTCCCTGAGCTTTATAGGTGGGGAATGAAGATGAAATGTGTGTAGATAACAGGAGAATGAACACATATCCCATATAAACAGGTGTATATTATATTCCCTGAGCTTTATAGGTGGGGATTCAACATGACATATATGTAGATAATAGAGGAATGAACACATATCCCATATAAACAGGTGTATATTATATTCCCTGAGCTTTATAGGTGGGGAATGAACATGAAATATATGCAGATAATAGGAGAATGAACACAGATCCCATATAAACAGGTGTACAGTATATTATATTCCCTGAGCTTTATAAGTAGGGATTGAACATGAAATATATGTAGATAATAGGAGAATGAACACATATCCCATATAAACAGGTGTATATTAGATTCCCTGTGCTTTATAGGTGGGGAATGAACATAAAATATATGTAGATAATAGGGGAATGAACACACATCCCATATATACAGGTGTGTATTATATTCCCTGAGCTTTATAGGTGGGGAATGAACATAAAATTAATGTGGGTAATAGGAGAATGAACACATATCCATAAAACAGGTGTATATTATATTCCCTGAGCTTTATAGGTGGGGAATGAACAAAATATATGTAGATAATAGGAGAATTAACACATCCCATATGAACATTTGTATATTATATTCCCTGAGCTTTATCGGTGTGGAATGAACATGAAATCTATGTAGATAATAGGAGAATGAACACATATCCCATACATAAAGGTGTATATTATATTCCCTGAGCTTTATAGGTGGGGAATGAACATGAAATATATGTAGATGATAGGGGAATGAACACAGATCCCATATAAACAGGTGTATATTATATTCCATGTGCTTTATAGGTGGGAAATGAACAGAAAATTAATGTAGGTAATAGGAAAATGAACACATATCCCATATAAACAGGTGTATATTATATTTCCTGAGCTTTATAGGTGGGGAATGAACATGAAATATATGTAGATAATAGACTGAGCTTTATCAGCAGGAAGTACGGCGGCGTCTAAAAATCACTAAAATTGACAAATCCCCGGGCCCGGATGGGATACACCCCCGAGTACTGCAGGAATTAAGTACAGTTATAGATAGACCATTATTTTTAATCTTTAAAGTTTCCATAATAACGGGATCTGTACCACAGGACTGGCGTATTGCAAATGTGGTGCCAATATTCAAAAAGGGGCAAAAACTGAACCTGGAAATTATAGGCCAGTGAACTTAACATCTACTGTGGGTAAAATCCTGGAGGGTTTTTTAAGGGATACTATATTGGAGTATCTGAGGCTGAATAACCTCATGACACAGTATCAGCATGGGTTTACGAGGGACCGTTCTTGTCAGACTAATTTGATAAGCTTTTATGAAGGGGTAAGTTCAGGACTGGACCAAGGGAATGCAGTGGACGTGGTGTTCATGGACTTCTCAAAAGCTTTTGATACAGTGCCACACAAAAGGTTGATACATAAAATGAGAACAATGGGGATAGGGGAAAATATGTGTAAGTGAGTTAAGAACTGGCTCATGGATAGAAAACAAAGGGTGGTTATTAATGGAGCACACTCGGACTGGGTCACGGTTAACAGTGGGGTACCACAGGGGTCAGTATTGGGGCCGCTTCTCTTTAACATATTTATTAATGACCTTGTAGGGGGGCATACAGAGTAGTATTTCAATATTTGCAGATGACACTAAACTCTGCAGGGTAATAAATACAGAGGAGGATAATTTTACATTACAGGAGGATTTATGTAAACTAGAAGCTTGGGCTGATAAATGGCAAATGAGCTTTAATGGGGATAAATGTAAGGTCATGCACTTGGGTAGAACAAATAAGATGTATAATTATGTGCTTAATTGTAAAACACTGGGCAAAACTGTCACTGAAAAAGACCTGGGTGTATGGGTGGACGACAAACTCACATTTAGTGGCTAATGTCAGGCAGCTGCTTCCAAGGCAAATAAAATAATGGGATGCATTAAAAGAGGCATAGATGCTCATGAGGAGAACATAATTTTACCTCTATACAAGTCACTGGTGCGACCACACTTAGAATACTGTGTGCAGTTCTGGTCTCCGGTGTATAAGGCTGTGTTTCCGCTATCAGGAAACACAGCGTATATGACGGTGCGGAAACTCCGCTCCGTCTAAGCCCCGCCCCCTTTCTGAGACGCGTTATTTCCGGAGGTGTTCAGGACACCTCCGGAACACCTCCGGAAATAACGCAGGGCTACATAGCCCTGTGTCAAATTCCGTTGCGGCGACGCACCGTCGCCGCAAGACGCTAGGACATGCTGAGGTCTGAAAAGACGCGCCGCATGTCCGTAAACGCAGGTGTTCCACCTGCGTAATTTTGCGCATAGTGGAGACGGGATTTCTTGAAATCCCCTCCACTATGCTGTAACATCTGGACGCTGCGTGTTTGGCGCTGCGCCAGCGCACAGCGCCAAACATGCAGCGTTTCCTGATCGTGGAAACTCACCCTAAGAAAGACATAGCTGAACTGGAGCGGGTGCAGAGAAGAGCGACCAAGGTTATTAGAGAACTAGGGGGTCTGCAATACCAAGACAGGTTATTACACTTGGGGTTATTTAGTTTGGAAAAACGAAGGCTTAGGGGTGATCTTATTACAATGTACAAATATATGAGGGGACAGTACAAAAACCTTTCTAATGATCTTTTTACTCTTAGACCTGTGACGGGGACAAGGGGGCATCCTCTACGTCTGGAGGAAAGAAGGTTTAGCCATAATCACAGGCACAGATTCTTTACTGTAAGAGCAGTGAGACTATGGAACTCTCTGCCGTCTAATGTTGTAATGAGTGATTCCTTACTAAAATTTAAGAAGGGACTGGATGCCTTTCTTGAAAAGTATAATATTACAGGCTATATTCATTAGTTTCCTAGATACTGCGTTGGTCCAGGGAGCTAGTCTGATTGCCGTATGTGGAGTCGGGAAGGAATTTTTTTTCCCCAATGTGAAGCTACTGTTTGCCACTTGGGTTTTTTTTTTTGCCTTCTTCTGGATCAACATGTTAGGGCAGGTTAGGATAGGATATGGGTTGAACTAGATGGACTTAAAGTCTTCCTTCAACCTTAATAACTATGTTATTATGTTATCGGTGGGGAATGAACATGAAATATATGTAGATAATAGGAGAATGAACACATGTCCCATTATAAACAGGTGTATATTATATTCCCTGAGCTTTATAGGTGGGGAATAAACATTTATTATCTACAAATATTTTGAGAATGAACACATATCCCATATAAACAGGTGTAGTTAATATTCCTTATCCTTTATAGGTGAGGAATGAAGATGAAATATAAGTAGATAATAGAATGAACACATATCCCATATAAACAGTTGTATATTATTTTCCCTCTGCTTTATAAGTGGGGAATGAACATGAAATATATGCAGATAATAGGAGAATTAACACATATCCCATATAAACAGGAGTATATTATATTCCCTGAGCTTTATAGGTGAGGAATGAACACGAAATATACGTAGATAATAGGGGAATGAAAACACATCCCATATATACAGGTGTGTATTATATTACCTGAGCTTTATAGGTGGGGAATGAACAGAAAATTAATGTCGGTAATAGGAGAATGAATACATATCCCATATAAACAGGTGTATATTTTATTCCCTGAGCTTTATAGGTGGGGAATGAACATGAAATATTTGTAGATAATAGAGTAATGAACACATATTCCATATAACCAGGTGTATATTATATTCCCTGAGCTTTATAGGTGGGGATTGAACATGAAATATATGTAGATAATAGGAGAATGAACACATATCCCATATAAACAGGTATATATTATATTCCCTCTGCTTTATAGGTGGGGAATGAACATGAAATATATGTAGATAATAGCAGCATGAACACATATCCCATATATAAAGGTGTATATTATATTCCCTGACCTTTATAGGTGGGGAATGAACATGAAATATATGTAGATATCAGGAGAATGATCACATATCCCATATAAACAGGTGTATATTATATTCCCTGAGCTTTATCGGTGGTGAATGAATATGAAATATATGTAGATAATAGGAGAATGAACACATATCCCATATTTAAAGGTGTATATTATATTCCATGAGCTTTATAGGTATGGAATGAGCATTAAATATATGTAGATATCAGGAGAATGAACACATATCCCATATAAACAGGTGTATATTATATTCCCTGAGCTTTATAGGTGGGGAGTGAACATGAAATATATGTAGATATCAGGAGAATGAACACATATCCCATATAAACAGGTGTATATTATATTCCCTGAGCTTTATAGGTGAGGAATGAACATGAAATATATGTATATAATAGGGAATGAACACACATCCCATATATACAGGTGTATATTATATTCCCTGAGCTTTATAGGTGAGGAATGAACATGAAATATATGTATATAATAGGGGAATGAACACACATCCCATATATACAGGTGTATATTATATTCCCTGAGCTTTATAGGTGGGGAATGAACATGAAATATATGTATATAATAGGGGAATGAACACACATCCCATATATACAGGTGTATATTATATTCCCTGAGCTTTATAGGTGGGGAATGAACATGAAATATATGTAGATATCAGGAGAATGAACACATATCTCATATAAACAGGTGTGTATTATACTCCCTGAGCTTTATTGGTGGCGAATGAACATGAAATATATATACAGTTAGGTCCATAAATATTTGGACAGAGACAACATTTATCTAATTTTGGTTCTAGACATTACCACAATGAATTTGAAACAAAACAAATCAGATGCAGTTGAAGTTCAGACTTTCAGCTTTCATTTGAGGGTATCCACATTAAAATTGGATGAAGGGTTTAGGAGTTTCAGCTCCTTAACATGTGCCACCCTGTTTTTAAAGGGACCAAAAGTAATTGGACAATTGACTCCAAGGCTATTTCATGGACAGGTGTGGGCAATCCCTTCATTATATCATTCTCAATTAAGCAGATAAAAGGGCTGGTGTTGATTTGAGGTGTGGTGTTTGCATTTGGAAGGTTTAGCTGTGAAGGAAACATGCGGTCAAAGGAGCTCTCCATGCAGGTGAAACAAGCTATCCTTAAGCTGCAAAAAACAGAAAAAACCCATCCGAGAAATTGCTACAACTTTAGGAGTGGCAAAATCTACAGTTTGGTACATTCTGAGAAAGAAAGAAAGCACTGGTGAACTCATCAATGCAAAAAGACCTGGGCGCCCACGGAAGACAACAGTGGTGGATGATCGCAGAATACTCTCCATGGTGAAGAGAAACCCCTTCACAACAGCCAACCAAGTGAACAACACTCTCCAGGAGGTAGGCGTATCAATATCCAAATCTACCATAAAGAGAAGACTGCATGAAATTAAATACAGAGGGTTCACTGCACGGTGCAAGCCACTCATAAGAATCAAGAATAAAAAGGCTAGGCTGGACTTTGCTAAAAAACATCTAAAAAAGCCAGCACAGTTCTGGAAGAACATTCTTTGGACAGATGAAACCAAGATCAACCTCTACTAGAATAATGGAAAGAGAAAAGTATGGCGAAGGCGTGGTACAGCTCATGATCCAAAGCATACCACATCATCTGTAAAACATGGCGGAAGCAGTGTGATGGCTTGGGCATGCATGGCTGCCAGTGGCACTGGGTCACTAGTGTTTATTGATGATGTGACACAGGACAGAAACAGCCGAATGAATTCTGAGGTATTCAGAGCCATACTGTGTGCTCAGATCCAGCCAAATGCAGCCAAACTGATTGGTCGTCGTTTCATACTACAGATGGACAATGACCCAAAACATAAAGCCAAAGCAACCCAGGAGTTTATTAAAGCAAAGAAGTGGAATATTCTTGAATGGCCAAGTCAGTCACCTGATCTCAACCCAATTGAACATGCATTTCACTTGTTAAAGACTAAACTTCAGACAGAAAGGCCCACAAACAAACAACAACTGAAAACCACCGCGGTGAAGGCCTGGCAGAGCATCAAAAAGAAGGAAACACAGTGTCTGGTGATGTCCATGAGTTCAAGACTTCAGGCAGTCATTGCTAACAAAGGGTTTTCAACCAAGTACTAGAAATGAACATTTTATTTACAATTATTTAATTTGTCCAATTACTTTTGGTCCCTTTAAAAACAGGGTGGCACATGTTAAGGAGCTGAAACTCCTAAACCCTTCATCCAAATTTTAATGTGGATACCCTCAAATGAAAGCTGAAAGTCTGAACTTCAACTGCATCTGATTTGTTTTGTTTCAAATTCATTGTGGTAATGTCTAGAACCAAAATTAGATAAATGTTGTCTCAGTCCAAATATTTATGGACCTAACTGTATGTAGATAATAGGGGAATGAACACAGATCCCATATAAACAGGTGTATATTTTATTCCCTGAGCTTTATAAGTGGGGAATGAACATGAAATATATGTAGATAATAGGGGAATGAACACAGATCCCATATAAACAGGTGTATATTTTATTCCCTGAGCTTTATAGGTGGGGAATGAAAATGAAAATCTTAGTTACTTACCGTTAACGGGATTTTACAGAGCCCATGACAGCACCACCTGAGAGAGGGTCTCCGCCCACCAGGACAGGAAACCTGCTGAATAAAAGGGTGGTACCTCTCCTTCGCATCAGTTCGGTTCCAGAGCACGAGAGGACCTCCAGACAAATTAGTTAGCATAACCTCCACCAAATACATCTTATTTAACACCCCTAATTAGTGCACACCATAAGTGACAGAAGCGAGGGAGGGAATTCAAGGGTGCTGTCATGGGCTCTGTAAAATCCCGTTAACGGTAAGTAACTAAGATTTTTCCCCTCTCCCATGACAGCACCACCTGAGAGATTTATATGGACTGAAGCACCCTAGGGAGGGATAGCCGCTTCCAGCACCTTCCTACCGAAAGACAGGCTAGCAGAGGAGGACAGATCAAGTCGGTAATGTTTCTAGAAAGTAGTAGGGGTAGACCATGTGGCCGCCTTACATATTTCTTCGATGGAAACCTCCGCCCAGGAGGTCGCCACTGCCCTGGTGGAATGGGCTTTCAGATCCTCTGGTATCGGTGTCTTACTAGATGTGTAGGCTAAGCTAATAGCATCCCTAATCCATCTAGCTAAAGATCCTTTTGTGACACTATTCCCCTTCCTTCCACCTTGGAAAGATACAAACAAGGACTTGCTCTTTCTGTCTTGACTGGTCCTATCTAGATAGTGTATAAGGGTTCTCCTTACATCTAATGTGTGGAATTTACATTCTTCCTCTGATGTTGGACTACTGAAGAAGGAGGGCAGTATGACCTCTTGGCTCCTGTGGAATCTAGATGCCACCTTTGGGAGATAGGCCGGATCAGGTCTTAATACAACCCCATCGTCTAACATCTGCATAAATGGGGGATCTATGGACAGCGCTTGTAGATCACTAACCCTACGTGCTGATGTCAAAGCTATCAGGATCACCGTTTTGAGAGTCAGGTTTTTGATAGAAATTTCCTGTAGGGTTCAAAGGGATTTTTTGTCAACGCCTCCAAAACTAAATTTAAATCCCAAGGGGGAAATCTTGGGCCTGTCACTGGTCTAGATCTCTGACAGGCTTTAATAAACCTGACTATCCATCTGTTGAACTCTAGATTGTGATTGAATAGGGCCCCTAATGCTGACACCTGCACCTTAAGGGTGCTAGTGGCTAGCCCCATCTCCATTCCTTTCTGGAGGAATTCCAAAATTAGCTTAATCGGGATTGGACCTCCCAATCGGTGTCCTGAAAAGCTTAGGAACTTTGCCCATATTCTGCCATAAATTTTAGTAGTTATGGGCTTCTTACTCTGCATTAGCGTATTGATCAGTCCTGGTGAAAATCCTCTCTGTATCAATAATGACCTTTCAAATTCCAGGCCGTTAAGTGAAGGCCTGGTCTCTGAGGGTGAACTACTGGGCCCTGCTTGAGGAGACCTGGAATATCCAGAAGTATCCAGGGGTCTGTCAGGGACATCTTCCTCAGCCATGAGAACCAAGGCCTCTTCGGCCAGAAGGGAGCTATAAGTATGACTCTCGCCTTCTCCTCCCGAATCTTCCTGAGTACTGTCGGGATCAGCATCATTGGGGGAAAAGCGTAAGCTAGGCGAAAGTCCCAAGGGATATGCAACGCGTCTACAGCATAAAGTCCTCCCCTTGGGTTTAGGGAACAGAACTTATTGGTTTTCTTGTTCTCCTTGGTCGCAAACAGGTCTATCTCTGGCTGTCCCCAGAGACTTACAATCTGCTGGAACACTGATTGATTCAGTTTCCATTCCCCTTGAGTAGTATAGGAGGTATACCTTTCGTCAACTCAATCTGACAGGTCGTCACGCCCCCTATAATTTAATCCGTCTCGCTGGGATTTGATCTGGCTGGGAAATCTGGGCTGCTGAATCTGGGAATTTCAATCAAAGTGATTCATGAATTTATTCGTCTCTATTTATATTTTATCCATCTCCTTGTGGATTTGATCAGACTGTGGGAAAGCTGTATCAAGGCGAATCTTGATTTTATAAGTCTCTTTTTTGTGGGGGAACTTTTAAGTTCAGCAGTAAATGTATGTAAAGGGATTTTCTAGCAGTTGGTGTATTAAATCTGTGTGTGTGTTTCACTCGCTGTAAAGATATAGCTTAGTAGTGTATGTACAGACTAAAAGGAGTTTATTCTATAGTATTATCCGGTATATATAAGAAGTTTTAGTGAATTAAAGATAGGCTACGTATTAGCAGAAGTGTATCAGTGTTGTGTTGTGTCATGACCTGTAAGTACAATTGAGAGAAGGTCGATGCTATTTAGATATGGTAATTCAGTTGCTAGAAAGTACACATAGTAATTAGCGCTGTATTGTGTATAGCCGGCCATGTACAGTTGAGAGAAGGTCGCAAGCTATTTAGATATGGTAATTCAGTTGCTAGAAAGTACACGTAGTAATTAGCCATGTATTGTGTATAGCCGGACATAGTCCTGGCATGTCCGGACAAGACCTTTGATCAGTCTATTTGGGAATCTTTTAAGTCCAGCAGTAAATGTATCCTTTGATCGGTCTATTGTGTGGGGGAAAGATGTATCAAGGCGAGGTCACATTATGAAATGGTCACATTATGTATATGGCCGTGTAGACACGCGAATGTTTTATTCGTATTTTTAAAAAAGCAATGACGCGGTATTGTAAAACAGGGTTACAAGATTTTATTGCATTAAATAAATACATCTCAAAGACATTTCAAGCATTTAAAAGTACATACAGAATGATATAAAAAGTGTCACATGCACAATTAACAAATAGCATCACACATTTCAAGCTCAGCTGTTATTTTAAACAGTTACCATACCGATATTGTAGCGAATCAAGGTGTATTAAATTGAGGGCTTACGCGATTCCAGCAACTTGATGACAAATTCAGAGCAAATTCGTTATTTTGGGAGAGACCTAGGCCGAATCATTTTTAAACATTTCACGCCACTCATGCACCCACAGCACACTTATGGTGTACCCGCACCGCTGCAGCTAGTGCTTTTTAGCTAAAAAGGCATGATATCACTGCCCGCAGGTGATGTTTGTGACCTTATTTGCAACATTTTCATTATAGCACGACGGACAGCCGTGGAAAAACTTTTCTCTAGCCTTCATCAGTGTAGCCGCTAGGATACACGGACCCCTACAACGCATCCCCATGGTGTAGTTTAATGTAGGGGGCAAACAGATCATCGCTGGTGTTTGGAAAATACCATATTTCATAGATGATGGTGATCCGCTGAATCATTTTTAAACATTTCACGCCACTCATGCACCCACAGCACACTTATGGTGTACCCGCACCGCTGCAGCTAGTGCTTTTTAGCTAAAAAGGCATGATATAACTGCCCGCAGGTGATGTTTGTGACCTTATTTGCAACATTTTCATTATAGCACGATGGGCAGCCGTGGAAAAAACAACCCTGAAATTCAAAAACTATGTGCTGTCCGTTAACATACGCATAGGCATCTAGAAAATATTGAGCGAGTTGCTTCACAAACCCTCTCAAGGCATGCTGTATGCCAATGTTCTCGGTATGCGCTGGCCTATTTTGGTACATGCCCACTCCTACGCAGCGGTTTTGACCACCATGCAACAAAAATCGGGTACAAACTTTTTAGCATAGCGGTGTTTCTGACTCTCAGCTGCTATTTTAATAGTTACCATACGAATATTGTAGCGAACCAAGATGTATTAAATTGATTACTAACACGATTCCAGCAACTTGATGACAAATTCAGAGCAAATTCGTTATTTCGGGACGGGTCCCGGCCTATTTTGGGACATGCTCCACTTTACTCTGATTCAACGCAATATATTCAACGCGATAATTGTAAAGCTAGGCTATTTTAAAGATTCCAGCAACTTGATGGCAAATTCAGAGCAAATTCGTTATTTCGGTATGCGTGTACTGGCCTATTTCGGTACATGCCCACTCCTACGCAGCGATTTTGATCATCATCCAGCAAAAATCGGGTACAAACTTTTTAGCATAGCTGTGTTTCTGACTCTCAGCTGCTATTTTAATAGTTACCATACGAATATTGTAGCGGATCAAGATGTATTAAATTGATTACTAACACGATTCCGGCAACTTGATGACAAATTCACAACAAATTCGTTATTTTGGGAGAGGCCTAGGCCTGTTTTTTAACGATGCTAACCCCTCAGACATGAAAGACAGACAGCGCTTTTT
>JARQOD010006828.1:0-41310 GCA_033576555.1 Oophaga sylvatica | reverse complement strand
TGAAAAAAAACCAAATTACAAGAGCCCCCAGAATATAAGGAATCCCCTGCTACATTCAAAGCAAAAGAAGAAAAAAACCCGGGTGCCCTTAGTGGTCACCCCAATCCAAATTGGAGATGCTAAGGGGAGTGCACAAAAAATAAAACCTTTTACTAAAAAAAGATGCCGTTTTAAAATCCATTTTCCCACCCCCCCCATACTATTTTTTAGCAGCCCAAATCTAAAAGCTCATTGTCAAAAGCCCCTGTCCCCCCCAAACAGCTGCAGGAACTTTCCTTGCAACTAGAAAAAATAAAAACATGCCCATTTATAATAACCACAGACAGATAAAGATCCCAAACTCCATCGGGACTATAAGATACCAGGTTTTCGCTGCTAAATTAATGTGGTGTACCTATATTGTAAAAATGTCAAGGGGGGTCTGTTGGGGGGGAGCCCGGGGCAAAAATGAGAACAAGGATAAATTTATCGCCACAAAATAAGAGAAAAAAGAATGGTTTTTGTGGCAAAAAACTTTTGTTGGGTCATAGCATGAAGGTAGGAATTACTTTATTAAAATCTAATTCATTGAGAAGATAGAAGGTTTGGAATATAAAGCTATGATGATTTTGGACACTCTTGTGTTGGAATGAAGTGTACGGATTTATGTCTTTCTTTTTCATTTAAGGAATTGCTTCTTGACCTTCAGGGTCACAAAACACAATACCCGCCCCAATCAGGGGCATAAAATTTCCCTCCCTTTTTATGAACTGTTCCAATATTATTTTTGTGAATGGGGTTTTGGGTGGTTTGAGCAGAGGTTCCCCTGGTGGTTCAAAGGGGTGCTGGTCTGTCCAGTGAGATTGTGAGGATTGGGAAACAGGTTTTCTGACTGGCTTATATAAGGGAGCCTTCCCATCAGGGTTTCCGGTGTCAATTTTTCTGGTTCCAATCTTGAATCCTGTTTCCCTGTAGCCTGCTGTGTGTGTCTGCATTCCTGCTATCAGATAAGACATTTTTCTTTTTGTTTTTGTGCTAAATTTTTGCATTTTGTCCTGCACTTCTGTTGGGGTCCTTTGGGACCCTCCGGGGGCTTTGCCCTCTCAGTTTAGTTCAGCCACTGTTGTTTGTACTTTTGCTTTTTACAGTTTTTTTCAGTGGCTGCTGTTTTGATTTTGTACACCAGAGAACTAATTTAGGTGGTAGAAGTCGTGTGATCTCAGGTGTTTTGAAATTAGTAGAGTTGGTGCTTTTCAGGGTTTTTCGGGGATTGCAGTAAGTACCCTTCCTATCCTTTTCTATTTAGTTAGTTTGGGCCCCAGCGTTTGCTCATACTATTTTCTTTCTGTGTCAGTATTTCTTCTTGTCTAACCGCCATTACATGTTTGGGGGCTTTCTATTATCTTTGGGGTTCTGCTCCGGGGCAGATAGCTTTCCTATTTCTATCTTCAGGTGTAGTTAGTTTCTCAGGCTGTGACGAGGCGTCTAGGACCAACGTAGGAACGCTCCACGGCTGCCTCTAGTTGTGGTGGTTAGTCAGGGCCAAAAATTTAATATTGTATGGTACTCACAGAAGGGAAAAATATTGTGAAAAAAAAAAAAAAAAAGGGTTGTCAGAGTTGTCAGAGATATTTTTCTGTTGTTGCATTTTTTTTTTTCCCTCTGTATCTCTGGGTGCTGGGGAGGATCTTTTCTCTCAATGGAGTTTGCACAGTTGTCTGGCCGTGTGGATCAGCTTGCCACTGAGGTTCGGAGTATTGCTACCTATCTTGCTAGGTTGCCTGTTGTGGAACCTAGGATCCCCATGCCAGATTTGTTTTTAGGGGATCGAGCTAAGTTTCAGAATTTCAAAAATAATTGTAAATTGTTTTTTGCCTTAAAATCTAAGTCCTCAGGGAACGCAGCGCAGCAGGTTCAAATTGTCATCTCTCTCCTGCGCGGCGATCCTCAGGATTGGGCTTTTTCCCTGACACCTGGGGATCCTGTTTTGAGTGATGCTGATGCATTTTTTCAGGCTTTGGGGTTATTGTACGATGAGCTTAATGTCACTGATCAAGCTGAAAAAGCCTTGTTGGCATTAAATCAGGGGCTTGATGACGCTGAGTTATACTGTCAGAGATTCCGTAGGTGGGCAGTCCTGACCAAATGCAATGACGACGCTTTGGCGGCCCTTTTCCGGAAGGGTCTGTCAGATAATGTAAAGGATGTTATGGTGGGATTCCCTGTCCCCTCTGGTCTCAATGATTCTATGTCATTAGCGATTCAAATTGACAGACGTTTGCGTGAGCGGAGAAGTATGCGTGGAATAGTGTTGCCTTGTGAACCTGCTTCTGAATCCATGCAGTGTGATAGAGTGGTGTCTGGGGCACAGCGTCATGAGTTTCGAAAGCGCAATGGGTTATGTTTCTACTGTGGTGATGCCTCTCATGCTATTTCAGTCTGCCCTAAGCGGGGAAGACGTTTTGCACGCTCAGTTGTCTTGGATAATGTTCAGACTAAGTTTTTATTAACTGTCACTCTGATATGCTCTCTGTCCTCATTTTCTGCTCAGGCTTTCGTTGATTCTGGAGCAGCTATTAACCTGATGGATTATGATTTTGCTAAACGTTGTGGGTTTCCCTTGATACCCCTACAGAAGTCTATTCCCCTACTGGGGATCGATTCTACCCCTTTGGCTGAGAATAAACCTCAGTTCTCTACTCAGGTGATAATGAGGGTTGAACCTGATCACCAGGAGTGCTGCAAATTTTTGGTTCTGTATAATCTGCATGATATTATCGTACTGGGTTTCCCTTGGTTACAGTCTCATAATCCTGTTTTGGATTGGAAATCTGTGTCTGTAACCAGTTGGGGCTGCCAATGTGTTAATACCAACACTCCTGTTTTTTCTGCCTCCCCCAGGCTCAGGATGTTCCTGACTTTTTGATTGATTTTTCTGATGTGTTTAGCGAAAGTAAATCTGCATCCTTGCCTCCCCATAGGAGCTATGACTGCGCTATTGAATTAGTGCCGGGTAGTAAATTCCCTAAAGGTCGCCTTTTTAACTTGTCTGTACCTGAACATGACGCTATGCGGTCTTATATCAAGGAATCATTGGAGAAGGGTCATATCAGACCATCCTCTTCACCCTTAGGTGCCGGTTTTTTCTTTGTGGCCAAAAAGGATGGTTCATTAAGGCCGTGTATTGATTATCGTCTTTTGAACAATATTACTGTGAAATATCAATATCCGTTACCCTTGATTTCTGACCTGTTTTCCAGGGTGAAAAACGCTACTTGGTTTACCAAGCTTGACGTCAGGGGGGCGTATAACCTTATTCGCATTAAGCACGGGGATGAATGGAAGACGGCATTCAATACCCCTGAAGGGCATTTTGAGTACCTAGTGATGCCCTTTGGGCTCACTAATGCTCCTTCCGTCTTCCAGTCCTTCATGAATGACATTTTCAGGGATTTTGTGGACAAATTTCTGATTGTTTATTTGGATGATATCTTGATTTTTTCTAATGACTGGGACTCTCATGTGAAACATGTTCGAACTGTATTCCAGATTTTGAGAGAGAATGCTCTGTATGTGAAGGGATCAAAGTGTCTTTTTGGCGTACAGAGGATCTCATTTCTGGGATTCATTTTGTCCCCATCTGTTATTGAAATGGACCCGGTCAAGGTTCAGGCCATCTGTGATTGGGTCCAACCTACTTCATTAAAGGCTCTTCAAAGATTTTTGGGTTTTGCCAATTTTTATCGTAAATTTATTGGTAATTTCTCGGTTATTGTTAAACCATTAACTGATTTGACCAAAAAGGGTTCTGATGTGGTGAATTGGCCTCCTGAGGCAGTCTCTGCATTTCAGGAACTTAAGCAAAGATTCACTTCTGCTCCTGTTCTACGGCAGCCTGATGTTTCTCTGCCATTTCAGGTGGAGGTTGATGCCTCTGAAATTGGGGCAGGTGCCGTTTTGTCCCAAAAAGATCCAGAGACTTCTAAAAGTAACCCTTGTGCCTTTTTCTCTCGAAAATTTTCTCCTACTGAACGTAATTATGACGTGGGTAATCGGGAGTTATTGGCCATGAAGTGGGCTTTTGAAGAGTGGAGACATTGGCTGGAGGGAGCCAAACATCAGGTGGTGGTCCTTACGGACCATAAGAATCTGGTCTATCTGGAATCTGCCAAGCGACTCAATCCTAGACAGGCCAGGTGGGCCTTGTTTTTCACACGTTTTAATTTTGTGGTTTCCTTTCTTCCTGGCACTAAGAATGTTAAGGCGGATGCCCTCTCGAGGAGTTTCCTTGCGGACTCTCCTGAGTTATCTGATCCTTCTGTTATTTTGAAAGAGGGTGTAGTTCTTTCCGCCATCTCGCCCAATTTGAGACTTGCTCTGGAGGGGTGTCAGGAGGATAGGCCCGAGTGCTGCCCTGTTGGAAAATTGTTTGTCCGGACCAGTGGAAAAAGAGTGTGATGTCTGAGATTCATTGTTCCGCATTGGTTGGGCATCCCGGAATTTTTGGTACCAGAGACTTGGTTAGTCGGTCCTTTTGGTGGCCTACCTTGTCTCGTGATGTCAGGGAATTTGTGCAGTCCTGCGGGACTTGCTCTCGCTCCAAGCCTTGCTCTCGCTCTAGTGGTTTGTTGATGCCATTGCCTGTGCCCAAGAGACCATGGACCCATATCTCTATGGATTTAATTTCCGACCTTCCTGTTTCTCAGAGAATGACCACCATCTGGGTAATTTGTGATAGGTTTTCCAAAATGATACATCTTGTGCCATTACCTAAGTTGCCTTCCTCCTCTGAATTGGTGCCGTTGTTCCTTCAGCACGTGGTTCGTTTACACGGCATTCCTGAGAACATTGTGTCTGACAGAGGAGTCCAGTTTGTTTCCAGATTTTGGAGGACTTTTTGTTCTAAACTGGGTGTTCAATTGTCTTTCTCCTCGGCATTTCATCCTCAGACCAATGGTCAAACTGAGAGAACAAACCAGACATTGGAGACTTATCTAAGATGCTTTGTGTCTGCTCTTCAGGATGACTGGGTCTCTTTTTTGCCTTTGGCTGAGTTTGCTCTTAATAATAGGGCTAGCTCTGCCACTTTGATGTCTCCGTTTTTCTGTAATTCTGGGTTTCACCCTCGATTTTCTTCAGGACAGACGGAGGCTTCTGTCTGTCCAGGTGTTGACTCTGTTGTGGAGCGTATGCAACAAATTTGGGACCAGGTAGTGGAGAGGTTGTCCCTCTCTCAGGAGAAGGCCCAGCGGTTTGCTAACCGGCATAGGACTGATGGTCCTCGGTTTAAAGTAGGGGACTTGGTCTGGTTGTCCTCAAAAAATATTCCTATGAGAGTAGCATCTCCTAAATTTAAGCCTAGGTTCATTGGACCTTATAAGATCATGGAGATTCTTAATCCTGTTTCTTTTCGTTTGCTTCTTCCAGGGACATTTAAGATCCATAACGTGTTCCACAAGTCCTTGTTGAAGAGGTTTGTTGAGCCAGTGGTTCCTGCTGCTGTGCCTCCTGACCCTGTTTTGGTTGAGGGCAATCTGGAGTATGTGGTTGAGAAAATATTAGATTCTCGTTTTTCTAGACGGAAACTCCAGTAGTTGGTTAAATGGAGAGGTTATGGTCAGGAAGACAATTCTTGGGTGTTTGCTTCGGACATCCATGCTAGGAGACTTATCCGTGCGTATCATAGAACTCATCCTGACCGACCAGGTTGCTCAAATGAGGGTTCGGTGACCCCTCCTCAAGGGGGGGTACTGTTGTGAATGGTTTGAGATGAGTTCTGAGCAGAGGCTTCCTCTGGTGGTTACAAGCGGTGCTGGTCTGTCCAGTGAAGATTGTGAGGATTGGGAATCAGGTGTTACTGACTGGTCTTATATAAGGGAGTCACCTTCCCATCAGGGTTGCCGGTGATCAATTGTTCTGGTCTCAATCCTTGAATCCTGTTTCCCTTGTAGCCTGCTGTGTCGTGTCTGCATCTCCTGCTATCAGATAAGACATTTTCTTCTTTTTGTTTTTGTGCTAGATTTTTGCATTTTGTCCTGCACTTCTGTGGGGGCCTTCTGGGTCCCCTCCGGGGGCTTTTGCCCTCTCAGTTTAGTTCAGCCACTGATGTTTGTACTTTTGCTTTTTACAGTTTCTTTCAGTGGCTGCTGTTTTGATTTTGTTACACCAGAGAACTAATTTAGGTGGTAGAGGTCGTGTGATCTCAGGTGTTTTTGAAATTAGTAGAGTTGGTGCTTTTCAGGGTTTTCTGGGATTGCAGTAAGTACCCTTCCTATCCTTTTCTATTTAGTTAGTTTGGGCCCCAGTGTTTGCTCATACTATTTTCTTTCTGTGTCAGTATTTCTTCTTGTCTAACCGCCATTACATGTTTGGGGGCTTTCTATTATCTTTGGGGTTCTGCTCCGGGGCAGATAGCTTTCCTATTTCTATCTTTAGGTGTAGTTAGTTTCTCAGGCTGTGACGAGGCGTCTAGGACCAACGTAGGAACGCTCCACGGCTGCCTCTAGTTGTGGTGGTTAGTCAGGGTACTGCAATCTCATAGATTCCAACTGCTCTGGTGTATTGCCTTTTTACCTGCACTCCTCAGCTACCAAATCATAACAATTTATGTTCATCCCTCTGCCATAATGACAGTTCTGCTTCACGTCACTTGTCTTATCTATTGCATTATTCCTGTGTCCTTTTGTGTATATAAATATGTGATTCTTCAGATTTTGTATTAGTCTTTGCCTGATGAAGAGACCTGAGTAGTCTCGAAAGCTTGCAATTTGTTACCATCTTTTCAGTTAGCCATTAAAAGGTATCAACCACTGAGGACTCTCAAGTCTAAATATTTTTCTATCTACTGGCTAACACGGTACGAAGATACACATCTTTCTTAGTGAATTTAGTCACAGCTGACGGGAAAAATTATCGATTTGGAGAGTATGGAGCTGAAAACTTGCCTTCCGAGAGCAGGTGGTGCATACCGTTTCGTATTTCATAAGTTACACGTTTTTACGTGAATGGTTATTTGTGAGAATGAAAAAGCTGAGGCCGACACCATCCACTAAAGAAGTGACATATGCCTTATTGCTTATTATGGGAGGTAGGCTGCTGTTTTCCTAAAGGTGTTTGTTGGTCTCAGCAGTCCGAAACATGCACCGAAGGTGAATTTATGCTCCGTTAAAAAGAAGCACAGTGGGCATGAGATAAATATGAATAATAAGTGCGTTCGCAGCCCGGGGTCCACCGTGCAGGCAGAGCCTGCTGCTAGTAGGATGGCGGTATGTCGAACTCTGTTACTTCACAAAGTCGCAACTATAGACACTGTGGCCCTATATGGCGGTGTAAGCGAACTCTGTTACACCACAGAGCCGCTAAGGTAGAAACGCAGAAATATGGACTGTGTCCTGTTAACTTCACAGGTATGCACAGACAACTGCTGTGCGGACAGCAGTCCATAGTAACGCAATCAGCAACGCAATCAGACAATCTCCTCACCGGAGAAGCCGGTATTCTAGGGGCTTATTTCAGCCGAGCCCAAAACACGTGCATACAATCTCCTCACCGGAGGTGCCGGTATTCTAGGGGCTTATTTCAGCCGAGCCCTAACACATACGTGCAAGATCACCCTGGCGCAAAGCACATAATGTGATTGATACTAGCGCATGGCTGCACGACCATGTCACCCTTTTATAGTATCAACTACAGGACCTGCCAGATAAGGACCAATAGGAAACTGCTCCAGAACACAAGTGGTTTCAGGACCTTCCTGGCGGACCAATAGGAGCTGCTGCAGTACCTGAGCATGTGACCCCTGATCTCCAATGAGAGATCTTACTCTGGGCATGCTCAGAAGGCGAAAGCAAGGACTTTGTCATAAAGACGTCTGCTCTCCGCTAACCAATACTGGCTACAATAGCAGAGCCTGGAGGAGCAGCAGTAATCCTCTGCACAATGTTAGACTGGGCGAGACGCTGGGACCGACGTTGTAATGTATGTGATACAGTTCATATAGCGTCTTGTGCTTGGGTGCGATGAAAATACTTGAGACACAGGTTGAAAAAGAAAGTCTTGTATTGCTTCATACAAATTGGCAAAAATAAACATACAGGTTGCAAACACAGAAGCAGGAGACACAGCAGGCCAAAGTAATCTAAGTTCATCAATAACTCTCCACAACAGATTCAGATCTTCTTCTATGTTACCGCAAGTCCATGCAACCGTGAGGCTTTCAAGAGCAGAGTTCAGAGTCCACAAGAGCTCCAGAGTTTCTCAGTAGAAATGGCTGGAGTACAAAGTCCAAGGCTTCAGGAGTCAGAACACAGGTTCACTGCAGGCCAGATTCTGAAGCACTGATTGCTGAGGTGTGGCTGTTTAAGAAGCAAACGGAGAGAATCAGGGCGGGAACATGCAAGCTGGAAAACTCCATTTTAACTGAGGGCAAGATAGCTGCAGCAAACAGAAAGCAAAATGGCCGACGAACAAACTGAGTTTCAGAAACAGATATACAGAACCTTACATTACTCCCCCCTTAGGGGCAACCTCCGGATGACCTCAGACCAGGCTTGTGTGGGTACCTCTGATGAAACTGACGGAGCAAGCGAGGAGCATTAACGTTATTGACTGGCTCCCATGAGTTGTCCTCCACTGGGTAGCCCTGCCATTTGATCAGATATTGTAACTGATTTCTATACAACCTGGAATCTAAAATCCTTTCCACCACAAATTCTTCCTGACCATCGACTAGCACTGGGTCAGGGCAAGGAGAAGAACGTCCAGGAAACGTATTGGGTGTTGCAGCCTTTAGTAGGGATACATGAAAGACAGGGTGGATTCTCATAGTTCTGGGCAATTGAAGACGACAAGCAACGGCACTTATAATCTTACTGATTTTATAGGGTCCAATGTACTTATGTCCCAACTTAGATGATGGAATCCTTAACTTAAGATTTCTGGTTGACAGCCAGACCAGGTCTCCTACCTTAAAAACTGGTGCAGGTTTACGAAATTTATCTGCTGCCTTCTTGTACCTTTCCTGAGCCGATTCCAGATTCTCCTTTAGAAGATCCATATTCTTCTGTAAAGTCGTGACTCTTTCAGCCACTGCTGGCAAAGGCGTCTCTATGGGAAATCGTGGTAGAATATTAGGATGATAACCTAAATTAGAGAAAAAAGGAGACTGTTTAGTGGAGGCACTCTGAGAGTTGTTGTAAGAGAACTCAGCCAATGGAAGTAGATCCACCCAATCATCCTGTAGGTGGCAGATAAAGCAGCGGAGATACTGCTCCAGGGTTTGATTGGTTCGTTCGGTTTGTCCATTAGTCTGGGGATGAAAAGCAGAAGAAAGGTTTACTTTAATGTCCAATGCTGCACAGAAATTTTGCCAAAACCTAGAAGTGAATTGCACCCCTCGATCCGAAATAACCTCATCCGGTACTCCATGTAAGCGAAACACATCTTTAATCATCAAGTCTGATGTCTGTTTTGCAGTGGGTAAGCCGACACAAGGGATAAAATGAGCTGCCTTTGTTAAACGATCAACCACCACTAGAATAGTGTTCTTCCCTTGAGAGGTTGGTAATTCGACAATGAAGTCCATAGAAATGGATCCCCACGGGCGGGACGGGGTGGGAAGAGGCTGTAACAGACCAGTTGGTGAAGAGCGAGGTGTTTTGCATCTTGCACAAACCTCACATGAAGTGACATAATCCAAAACATCCTTCCTACAAGTGGGCCACCAAAAGAAACGAGAAAGAAATTCCTGTGTCTTTAGAATTCCTCTATGCCCGGCTATTTTGGAATCATGAATGAGTTGCAATACTCTCAATCTGACTGTTTCAGGTATATACAGACGTTGTCCCAGAATCCACACACCATTCTTAAAGACAAGACTTACGTCCCTTGGGGGTTGAGCCAAAAAAGAATCCGCATGGTATGCTTCCTTGATGTCTTTAATTAGGTCTTGATGATGAATCACTCCTAGGAATCTAGAATCAGGAAGAATAGTCTTAGGAGGAGTAATTGGACGTGTCTCTGCTGAGTAAATCCTAGAGAGTGCATCAGCCTTTCCATTGCGCGATCCTGGTCTATAAGAAATAATAAAATTAAATTGGTTTAAGAAAAGATTCCAGCGAGCCTGGCGAGGAGTCAGGCACTTAGCCGACCTGATAAACTCAAGATTACGATGATCTGTCAGAACGACTATTTGCTGTGCAGCTCCTTGCAGAAGGTGTCTCCATTCTTTGAAGGCGGCAATAATGGCCAACAACTCTCTATTGCCCACATCGTAGTTCTTCTCAGCCGAAGATAACTGCTGGGAAAAGAAGGCACAGGGATGCAAGACATTCTTCTCACCTGTTCTCTGAGAGAGTATAGCTCCCACGGCACAGTCTGAAGCATCCACCTCTATTATGAAGGCAAGCTCTGGGTTGGGATGTACTAGAATAGGTGCAGTGGTAAATTTATCTTTTAGACGGGAAAATGCTTCCTGGGCTTGGGGAGTCCAGGAGAACTTAGACTCTTTCCGGGTAAGTTGGGTGATAGGTGACACTACCTCAGAGAAATTTCTAATGAAACGTCTATAGAAGTTTGCAAACCCGATGAAGCGCTGTACCTCCTTCACATTTCTAGGACTTGGCCAATCATTGATGGCTTGGGTTTTACTTCCATCCATACTAATTCCTTGTGTAGACAGTACATACCCAGAAATTGAATTTCGGTCTTATGGAATTCACACTTTTCAAGCTTGATGTAAAGATGATTTTGTCTTAGACGTTCCAAGACCATTCTCACATGTCCATGATGTTCCTCTGTGGAGTTAGAAAAAATTAAAATATCATCCAAATAAATTACCACGAATGTATCTAAGAGATCCCTGAAGATGTCATTCACCAAGTGTTGGAAAGTGGCTGGGGCGGTACTCAGACCAAAAGGCATAACCAGATATTCAAAGTGTCCATAGCGTGACCTGAATGCAGTCTTCCATTCATCCCCAGGTCTAATACGGACTAAGTTATAGGCCCCACGAAGATCTAGCTTAGAAAAAATTTTGGCATGTCGCACTCTCTCCAATAACTCAGGGATTAAAGGCAATGGATAACGGTTTCTAATAGTAACCTTATTAAGTTCCCTATAGTCTACGCATGGTCTCAGGGATCCATCTTTCTTCTTTACAAGAATATGGGTGCCCCTGCAGGAGATGAAGAGGGGCGTATGAAGCCCTTGGCTAGATTTTCGTCTATGTACTCTTTTAAAGCCTTCAGCTCGGGCCCCGCCAGGGGGTAGATCTTACCAAAAGGTATCTCTGCTCCAGGCAATAATTCAATTGGACAATCATATGGACGGTGAGGAGGAAGCTGGTCAGCGTTCTTCTTGTCACATAAATCCACATAGTCCTGGTATTCAGCTGGTAATTCAGGGACTGACATGGTTCCTTTAGGAACAGAGTAAGCTGAAATTTTTTGACTCATCTGTTTCTCTGGAAAATGTAATTCCTTGGTCTCCCAGTTAATGGTAGGATTCTGAGCCTGCAGCCATGGTAGCCCTAGAATAATGGGAAAGTGGGGAGAAGAGATAAGCATAAAGGACAGTTTCTCTTGATGATCTTTACCCATAAGAACCTTTAAAGGCTCTGTTTCCTGATCCACTGGTCCAGAGGTCAGCAGGGAGCCATCCACAGTTTCCATCTGTACTGGAGCAGCCTTCTTCACTGAACGTATTCCCTGTTTTAGAGCAAAGGAGACATCCATAAAATTTCCACTTGCACCTGAATCGATCATAGCAGAGCTAGACACCCAGGCTGAGTCAACCCAGAGTTTGATGGAAAGGAAACAGTGAGAATTGTTTTTCTTACAACTCAGCTGGGACACTGCTGAGGAAACTTGAAAGATGGCAGCATTTACACAATCAACGTCCTCAGAGGTAACGGAGTTTAAGTCCGAGAATCAAGGTCTGTTGCTGCAGCTCTCTCTGGAGCCTGAGGCTCGGACCTGACAGATCCCCTCTCGCAACACTCACAATGAATGAGTGCTGCAGTAGTCTTGCGAGCACGGCTGGGACAGTTAATAATAAAGTGCCCTGACTTACCACAATAAAAACATAGATTCTCCTTAAAACGATGTTCCTTGCGTGCATCACTAACCCGTCGTAGTAAAGAGTCTACTTGCATGGGTTCAGGTTCAGGTTCCCGTGTAATCCTATTCAGAGGTTCCTTAGCTGGAGAGGAAGGTAGGAAAAGATTAGTACGATTGCTTTCGAACCATCTCTCTTGCCTGCGTTCAGTTAAACGAGTATCAATACGGATGCAGTAGTTAATAAAGTCACCTAACGCAGTGGGAGGGTCGGCACGAGCAAGTTCATCCTTAATCAGTGGGGATAACCCCTTTCGAAAAATAGATTTTTTGGCGGAATTGTCCCATGTGGTATCAAGGGCCCATTTCCTGAAATCCAAGGCATATTCAGCTACCGAGTGCTTACCTTGGCGCAAAGCTAATATGGCTGCTTCAGCTGTTGCACCTCGATTGGGGTCATCAAACACCTGCCCCATGGCTGAAATAAAATCATCAAGGTGATCCAAACAATCATCCTCAGTCTCAATCAGAGGGTTTGCCCATATTAAAGCCTTGTTGGTAAGCAACATAATTATAGTAAGCACCTTAGATCGTTCAGTAGGAAATTGTGAAGCATGTGCAGAAAAAAAAAGATTACATTGATTAACAAATCCCCTGAATTTTTCACGTTCACCACCAAAACGAAAAGGAGGCAACTTGGGAATCCCAGAACTCGGGGCCACGGCAGGAGCCTGGACTCGCCCCTCCAGAACCTCAATCCTGGCTCGCAAATCCTGAGTAGTCTGTCCAACCACTTGCATATTGTGATTATTTAGGTCCTGAAGATTTGTAAAACGGGTCTTTATATTCTGCAACTCTGCAAGGATATTATCAGTCACTCCACAAAGTTCCTTCATGCGGGCCTCCATTTTCCAGATCTTTTAAGACAGGATACTGGAAGAAGAGGAGAGAGAAAAAAAAAAACAATAGTGTTCACCTGTGGCAACACTGAAGAAAAAAAAAAACTTTAAGGGAACTGCTCACCTGGAATGGTTGTGAGAAGTCACAACCACTATCATCACAGAAAGCTTTCAACCAGACATCTGATATCCAGAGTTTCAGCAGACAAAAGAGAAGAGAAAAAAAAAAAAAAAAACAATAGTGTTTACCTGTGATAACTCTGCAGAAAAAAAAACTTAAGGGAATTGCTCACCTGGAATGGTTGTGAGAAGTACAACCACTGTTATCACAGAGAGTACAACCGGACATCCGATATCCACAGCACAGCAGACAAGCCTTTCCAGACCCAGCAGACACTAACGTTTGGCTTCAGAATCTTGTAATGTATGTGATACAGTTCATATAGCGTCTTGTGCTTGGGTGCGATGAAAATACTTGAGACACAGGTTGAAAAAGAAAGTCTTGTATTGCTTCATACAAATTGGCAAAAATAAACATACAGGTTGCAAACACAGAAGCAGGAGACACAGCAGGCCAAAGTAATCTAAGTTCATCAATAACTCTCCACAACAGATTCAGATCTTCTTCTATGTTACCGCAAGTCCATGCAACCGTGAGGCTTTCAAGAGCAGAGTTCAGAGTCCACAAGAGCTCCAGAGTTTCTCAGTAGAAATGGCTGGAGTACAAAGTCCAAGGCTTCAGGAGTCAGAACACAGGTTCACTGCAGGCCAGATTCTGAAGCACTGATTGCTGAGGTGTGGCTGTTTAAGAAGCAAACGGAGAGAATCAGGGCGGGAACATGCAAGCTGGAAAACTCCATTTTAACTGAGGGCAAGATAGCTGCAGCAAACAGAAAGCAAAATGGCCGACGAACAAACTGAGTTTCAGAAACAGATATACAGAACCTTACAGACGTCTAAGCTGAGCAGAGTCCACTGCGGCCGGAGACGGATGGGTGACCTCAGCAGGGACGGCTCGAGATTCCCCTTGTGCAGAAGCAGGAACTCGACCCCTAACACACTTTGCTGGAATTGCAAGACGTGGCATTTTTGACTCAAAAAACTACGCAGCTTCAATAATGCAGAAACCTCTTGTTCGGGTCTGCGGAACGCACCTAATAAATAATGTAGAGAGGTGCGTTCGCAGCCCGGGGTCCACCGTGCAGGCAGAGCCTGCTGCTAGTAAGATGGCGTAAGTAGCAAACTCTGTTATCCCGCAGAGTCGCTAAAATAAACGCCGTAGCGCGCTGTGGCAGTTAGTGTGAACTCTGTTAATCCACAGAGCGGCTAGCGGGAATGCCACAGCACTATATGGCGATAAGGGCGAACTCACTTAGCTTCAGTGAGCCGCAAAGTAAAACGCTAGGGCGCTGACTAGCGTTTTAAAGCGAACCCTGTTGCATCACAGAGCCGCTGAGAAACCCTACTGTGTCCAGGTACACAGTTAACTGCTGTGCGGATAGCAGTCCATGGTCATGCAGTCAGCAACACAAACAATCCTCACTGGTGAAGCCGGTATTCTAGGGGCTTATTTCAGCCAAGCCCTGAACACGTGCATACGAATCTCCTCACCAGAGGTGCCGGTATTCTAGGGGCTTATTTCAGCCAAGCCCTAACCACATGCGTGCATGATCACACTGGCGCAAAGCACATAATGCAATTGATACTAGCGCATGGCCGTCAGTCCATGCAACCCTTTTATAGTAGCAACTACAGGACCTGCCAGAAAAGGACCAATGAGAAACTGTTCCAGAACACATGTAGTTTCAGGACCTTCCTGGCGGACCAATAGGAGCTGCTGCAGTACCTGAGCATGTGACCCCTGATCTCCAATGAGAGATCTTACCCTGGGCATGCTCAGAAGGGGAAACGCAGGACTTAGTCCTAAAGACGTCTGTTCGCCGCTGACCAGTACTGGCTACAATAGCAGAACCTGGAGAGACAGCAGCAAGTCTCTGCACAGTATTAGACCGGGCGAGACGCTGGGACCGACATCTTTGCTGAGCAGGCTCCACTGTGGCCGGAGATGGATGGGGGACCGCAGCGGGACTGGTTCGAGACTCCCCTTGTGCAGCAGCGGGAACTCGAACCCTAACACCTCTTATTGTGGAAATGTAGCCGAAGAGTGTTAATACAAATCATTTTGAGGAGTTGAGTCTCAGACTAAAGTGGACACAATATTAAAAATAATTAGTCTTTTTCCTTTATGTATTTTTTGATCCACTGCTGTCTCTGGATAAAAAAACAGCACAAAAGACTACATTTGTGATTTCATCTTTAGATGAAATCCCAAAAAGGGAGGTTGCTGTAATCTTTGAATATGTGGGCATGTACCAGCAGTTTAATTAACTTGTGGAAGGAGCATAATGAATAAATGATTTTTAGTTGTATGTGACAAGGTGATTAATGTGTGGTCTAAACGACAGGGTGGACATGTAAGACTTGGTGAAGTGTGGAGACATTAATGCTACATTCAAACAAAAGTACTTTCAGCCAGTGTTCTGACATTCACACACTATAAAACATGTCAGACAATAAACTGCTGTTGTTTCTTCTACCCGGTTGAATAGTTTTATACTTCTGGTTTTGTTATTTTGAGAGGCCGCTGCAGTGGAAACTTGGGCGGAATCTGGGTGTGTCAATGTTTATTAGGGTTTGGGTGTTTGTAGGGAGTATATTAGTATGTAGTATCTACACTACCATGTATTGTGAGCAGTTCTGCTGCTTATTATTCTCATGCAGGACCTAGTTTTGTCTGTTCCTCGAATACCCAGCTCTCATCATGATGCGGGAAAAGATCGTCCAGCCACAGACTTTCTGCTCAAGGCAAGCAGCTCTTGCTGCATAAGTAGTTCACTGGTATTAGCAATCGTTGTAATAACCATAATAATAATAATAATAATAATAATAATAATTTTATTTCTATAGCGCCAACATATTCCGCAACACTTTACATTATAGAGGGGACTTGTACAGACAATAGACATTACAGCATAACAATAAACACAGATCAAAGTAGATACCAAGAGGAATGAGAGCCCTGCTCGCAAGCTTACAATCTATGAGGAAAAAGGGAGACACGAAAGGTAGATGGTAACAATTGCTTTCATTGTTCGGACCAGCCATAGTGTAAGAATCGGGTGTTCATGTAATTCTGCATGAACCAGTTAACAGCCAAAGTATGTAACAGTACAGACATAGAGGGCTATTAAATGCATAAAGCGGGTGAGAACATAATACGAGGTACCTGATTATGGTAGAAAATTTTTTGAATGGGCCAACAGGGATAGTTAGGTTAATGCGTTGAGGCGGTATGCCAGTTGAACAAGTGCATTTTTAGGGCACGCTTAAAACTGTGGGGATTGGGGATTAATCGTATTAACCTGGGTAGTGCATTCCAAAGAATTGGCGCAGCACGTGAAAAGTCTTGGAGATGGGAGTGGGAGGTTCTAATTATTGAGGATGCTAACCTCAGGTCATTAGCAGAACGGAGGGCACGGGTAGGATGGTAGGCTGAGACAAGGGAGGAGATGTAGGGTGGTGCTGAGCCATGGAGTGCTTTGTGAGTGAGGGTAATAAGTTTGTACTGGATTCTGTAGTGGATGGGTAACCAGCGTAATGACTGGCAAAAGGTAGAGGCATCGGTTAAACGATTGGTGAGGCATATGATCCTGGCTGCAGCATTCAAGACAGATTGGAGAGGGGAGAGTTTGGTAAGAGGGAGACGATTAGTAGAGAGTTACAATAGTCCAGACGAGAATGAATAAGAGAAACAGTAAGAGTTTTTGCAGAGTCGAAAGTAAGAAAAGGTCGAATTCTAGAGATGTTTTTGAGGTGGAGATAACAAGAGTGAGCCAGTGATCGGATGTGGGGGGTGAATGAAAGCTTGGAATCAAGTATGACCCAAGACAGCGGGCATGTTGCTGGGGAGTAATGGTGGAACCTCACACGGAGATCGCAATGTCAGGCAAAGGTAGGTTAGTAGAGGGAGGGAACACGAGGAGTTCCGTTTTTGACAGGTTCAGTTTCAGATAGAGGGAGGACATGATGTTAGAGACAGCGGTAAGACAATCACTTGTGTTTTCTAAAAGGTCATGCGTGATAACGGGTGAAGAAGTGTATAATTGGGTGTTCATCAGCATAAAGATGGTACTGGAAACCAAATCTACTGATTGTTTGTCCAATAGGGGCGAGAAGAGGAAGGGGCCTAGGGCTGATCCTTGAGGAACCCCAACAGTAAGGGGAAGATGAGAAGAGGAGGAACCAGCAAAACATACAGTGAAGGAACTGTCAGAGAGATAGGAGGAGAACCAGGAGAGAACGGTGTCCTTGAGGCCGATGGAGTGTAGCATAGTGAGGAGGAGCTGATGGTCCACAGTGTTGAATGCTGCGGAGAGATCCAAGAGAATTAGCATGGAGTAGTGACCATTAGATTTAGTAGTTAGTAGATCGTTAGAGACTTTAGTGAGGGCAGTTTCAGTAGAGTGTAAAGAGCGGAAACCAGATTGAAGAGGGTCGAGCAGAGAGTTATCTGAGAGATAGCGGATAAGAAGGGTGTGAACCAGGCGTTCCAGAAGTTTAGAGATGAAGGGAAAATTAGAGACAGGTTTATAGCTAACTATAAAGTTTTAGTCGAGGGATGATTTTTTAAGTAATGGATGTATGATGGCATGTTTAAATGAGGAGGGAAAGATAGCAGAAGAGAGAGCGAGGTTGAATATTTTTGTTAGGTGAGAGGTGACAGCAGGGGAAAGAGACTGGAGGAGAGGTGACGGAATGGGGTCACTGATGCAAGTGGTAGGGCGAGAAGATGCAAGGAGCCTGATTACTTCTTCTTCTGTGACTGGTTCAAAATCAGAGAGTGAAATGGATGCAGTGGGGAGGGAGGACAGTGCATGGTATGAGGGGATTGGGAGGTAATTTCCTGTCGGATGTGGTAGATTTTTTCTTTGAAATAATTGGCCAGATCGTCAGCGTGGAGATCAGTGGTTGGAGCCTGCACTTTTGGGTTCAGTAGGGAATGAAAAGTGTCAAAAAGACGTTTGAGGTTATTGGATAGTGAGGTGATGAGGATGTTGAAATAGGTTTGTTTGGAGCGGTAAAGGGCAGAGTTGTATGTTTTAAGCATAAACTTGTAATGTATGAAATCTTCGGATAGATTAGATTTTCTCCACAGACGTTCGGCGCACCTAGAGCACTGCTGCAGGAAACGTGTTTGCAGCGTGTGCCACAGTTGTCGCCATCTGTGTCGCATTGTTCTATGTATAGGAGGTGCAATTTCATCCAGGGCACTTTGCAGGGTTTCGCTGTAATGCTTCAGTGCAGAATCTGGACATGAGATGGAGGAGATAGTGGCCAACGATGACTGCAAGTTCTTCATAAGTTTCTGGGTGTTAATGGCTTGTATGTTTCTATATGTGTGGAAAGTTGGGGTGACCTGAGCGGGATGGCAGTTCTTGATAGAGAATGAAAGAAGGTTGTGGTCAGAGAGCAGGAGAGGGGAATTTGTGAAATCATCCACTGAGCAAAGTCGGGAGAAAACCAAGTCGAGGGAGTTTCCATCTTCATGCGTGAGGGAGTTAGTATGCTGCAACAGGCCAAAAGAGGTTAGAGATAAAAGGTGAGAGGCAGATGGGGAGAGGGGAAGAGCAATGGTGATGTTGAAATCACCCATGATGAGGGTGGGGATGTCACAGGAAAGAAAATGTGGAAGCCAGGTGGCAAATTGATCCAGGAACTGATGACAAGGGCTGGGAGGACGATACACCACTGCCACTCGCATGGAGAAGGGGATGTAGAGTCTGACAGCATGGACCTCAAAAGAAGGGAAGACAAGTGAGGGTACTTGAGGGATAACTTGAAAAGTACATTTGGGTGATAAGAGCAGACCGACGCCTCCACCTGCTCTGTTGTCCGATCTTGGGGTATGAGAGAAGTGTAGTCCACATATGAGAGAGCAACAGCAGCGATGGCGTCTGACTGCTGGATCCAGGTTTCAGCAAGAGCTAGAAGATTAAGAGAATTTGAAAGGAAGAAGTCATGGATGAACGGGAGTTTATTACACACTGAGCGAGAATTCCAAAGAGCACAATTAAAAGAGACAGAAGGCACGCAGGGAATATTAATAAGATTAGAGGGGTTTCTGAGTGTAGCAGTTGTAAGGTTTGACTTGCTATAACATGGGGGGCCGGGGTTTGGAGCAATATCTCCTGGGACTAGAAGAAGGAGAATAGAAAGAGTGAGCAGATGGTTAAGTGATTTGTGAGAGCATCTTGTGTGTTGGATGGTGGGACTGATTGGATTTGTGCTGTTTAGCCGTGTGAAAAGAGTGTGAGTGCTATACATAGGAGAGGAAAGGACAGAGGCGCCGTATGGATGGAGTGTAAAGAGTTAATGCAAGGGCGGTGGATTTGAGTGAATGCAGCAGCCAGGATATAAATTATTCAAATGCATATGGTGAATATGTGTTGCAATCCAAATGTAGAGGGAATAGATTTTGTAATGTGTCTTACCTGTCTCTTCACTGTCTAACTGCCATGTATAACTGAGGCAATACTTTGATACATGTACTTCAATTACATGTACTTAAATGCTACCCCTGCATAAATGCTTCCCCAGACTATATCTCAATATAGACTAGATCTAAGAACTTTTTTTTCCCCCCTCTCTCACTGGTTAGCAATCAGTCAAACTAAGTTGAGACAGCAGGCCACAATAAATGTAGTGGGCAGATAAACAATGTCCCAAGCCAACATGGGTCATAAACGACTTTGAAAAAGTTATTTGACTCACAGCATAACGGTACAAGCAGAGTAAGTTGAAATAGATATAAACCATTAAGTTTGCTGAATAAAATTAAAGCTGTGGCTGATAGCATGCAGGATTTGCTGCAAAGATTAAATACCATAAGTTTGCTGGATAAAATGAAAGCTGTGGCTGATAGCATGCAGGATTTGGTGCAGAGATTAAATACCATTAGTTTGCTGGATAAAATTAAAGCTGTGGCTGATAGCATGCAGGATTTGGTGCAGAAGAATCTAGGGTACAGCATGAAACCAAGCTGTTTTCATCTGGTTTAAATTTTAGCTTTTGGAGGTCAAAGAGGAGCACAGAAAATCTGTTAAACACAAACAAGTGAATCTAGAAGAGGCTCAACTGTTTAGTGTGTTTGAATCTTCTTCTGTGAATCTATTGTCAGAAGGGGAAATTGCATCTGATTCTGGCACTGCAAATTTGTTTGTCCTATTTACTTCTATTTGATTAATAAAGATACAAATAACACTTTATTAAAAAGCAAAGAGACAATGGAGTCTGACACCCTCAAATTGGACATAGCTTAGAAACTGCAGTTCTTTCACTTAAATTGGTTACATTTCTTGCATATCATCTACTGCTACAAATGTGCTTGGTGCAAAGTTGGTATATGAGAGCAATTGAAGCAGTGGCAGACACAAACAGAAAAGGGCCCCTGTGCAAGACCTTTATTTGGGCCCCTCTTTATGTTTGTGACAAATGCTGCTTGCCTATTTCAAGGTGGAAGTGAGCTGCATAGGTTGCACCAATGATAGGTCCGCACCTGAATTCAAGGCACCGTTGTCCCAACTACATTTTGCATCTATACCTACTTAGTCTGGCTCCTATAAAGCCAGTGATATTGTAACGAAAGGAAGCGGAGGCAGAGATGGTGAAGTTGACATTCGTTTTTTAATTTTAAAGTGGAACCTCGGGACCACGGTCCGGGGGGCTCCGAAGGGGGGTGTAACTAGTGAGCCCCGGGTACCCGTAGTAAGGCCCCTCGAAAAGGACCAGAGTGGAATACCCGGAGGACACAGGTGCTACCTCCAGTTAGACCCGGACACGAGGCAGCTGTCCCAGCGGGACAAAAAGGGGTAGCAGATATAATGGAATAGACCGTAGAGAGGTGAACACATGTGAGAAGGTCCTGGTTCCGTGTAGATGGTAGCAGGCTGGCTCAGTAACCTTGTCACAGTCCACGTATTCGGATGGCTGTTGGCAGAAAGGGATGACACTTGCACAGGTGATTGCAGAGGTTGTCAGGTATAGCAGGATACAGGATTCTGATACTCTGTGGAGACAGATAGTATGAGCAAGGGCACAGAGACTGCTAACGCAGCGCAGACAGGTCAAAGACAGAACCAAATGTAGCAATGGTAGATACTCGTTGCTCCGGTGCTCTCCCAGTGGAGGAGAGACCAGAAATAGTAATCAGTGCGTTGCCATTGGATAATTACTAAATTCAAAAAATGCACGCTGTCCCTTTAAGAAACCAGAGGACTGCGCGCTCGAGTCCTAATATTATTCCCAGAAGATCTTCTGACAGCATGCCAGGAAATGGGGGAAGGAGAGCGAGCAGGACGCTGAGAAGCAGAGAGAGCATGAGGCCCCAGACTGGGAGCTCGCTGCTGCACAGGGACAGCGTGACAAGCAGGAGGTGAGTAACCAGAAATGGATGCAGGGCCAGCACGGGGACCGGGGTGTAAAAGATATCTATCAAGAAAGAAGATGGAGATGGAAAACAAGTAGGTGAAAAAGTGCATTGATATTTTTAATATATATATTTACAGTGGACTGTAAAAGTTTGGGCACCACTGGTCAGAATTATTGTTATTGTGAATAGTTAAGCAAGTTGAAAATGAAATAATCTCTAAAAGGGCTAAAGTTAAAGATGACACATTTACTGTCATGTGTGCATTGCCACGAAGATCGTCGCGGTTGCACATTTTGACTTCTCACAGCTGATCTGCTGTTTCTTTGTGTTTGGCAGCTAGGGAGTTAATTCTGTCTGTGCTCGGTGCTGGGACTGGGTGCAGTTTCTCCGGCTGCAATTGATTATTTGTTGATTGGTTTCCTTTAAATTCCTGGTTGTCTGCTTGGGGAGTTGCCAGTGAAACCTTCATGCAGACCACAGATAGGAATGAATCTGTATAGACTTTAGTTGTGAGCTCCTTAGTTGTTCTAAGCTCAACTTGGTTAGAGTTTATTTCCCAGACCATTTATGTTCCTTTGGTGTTTGAGTGTGTATGCAAGCGAGTGTTATCCTGTCTGTCTTATATGTCTAATCTGTGTATTTAGCTGAGATCAGCCCATATCCCTTTGGTGGTAGTCAGGATCCTTCTTAGGACTGATTACAGGGTTCAGGGTCTGATAGGAGACAGGGTTAGGTTGGAGACTTGGACCTCTGAACCATTATCAGTACCTCCAAGGTGAGGGATTAGTTAGGACCCAGTTTAGGGTCAGGTTAGATCCCGGTCCACCTCTTTCCTGTTTCAGCTCATCAAGTCCTCAAGATTAACCCTGAGTTCAGCAGATATCGTGTCAGGTAAATCTATTCTATACTTACATGCTGATGTTGCTATACTAGTTGTTGTATAGAGTGTTGTTCCTGTATTAATAGTTTACTGACATTGTATACATATCATTAGACAGCTTGACATTTTCACTGGCCATAAAAATTATCTCCAGTTACCATGGATCCAGTAGCCCAGCTGGCTCTGCAGTTGCAGGGATTATCCATGGAGCTGAGGACATTAAGTCCAAAGTTTTGTCTCCCTGGAGCAAACCAGAGTTGAACCTAAAGTAGCTCTCCCGGACAGGTTCACTGGTGGGCGAGACAAATTTTTTCACCTTCGGGAGGCATGTAAATTGTATTTTCGGCTTCGGCCTCGATCATCAGGGAGTGATGAGCAGAGAGTGGGAATTGTTATCTCACTTCTGCAAGGGGACCCTCAATCCTGGGCATTTTCCCTTCCTCCGGGATCCCCGGCTCTACTGTCTGTAGATCAATTTTTTACTGCCCTGGGATTGGTATATGATGACCCAGATCGGGTCTCTCTTGCTGAGACAAAATTACGTAAGATACAGCAGGGAGATCGTCCTGCAGAGGAATTTGCTTCTGAGTTTCGTTAGATGGGCCACAGATACTCAGTGGAATGACCCAGCTCTTAGGAGCCAGTTTTGTCATGGGCTTTCTGATAAATTAAAAGACGTTTTGGCTCAGTATGAGTCTCTCATTCACTGGAGGCTGCTATGGCCTTAGCTATCCGTACTGATAGACGGCTTCGGGAGAGGGGTGAGGTAACCTGTTATGTTACGGTAGCTGAGGAGTGCAGGTAAAAAAGGAAATACACCAGAGCAGTTGGAATCTATGAGATTGCAGTACCCTGACTAACCACCGCAACTAGAGGCAGCCGTGGAGCGTTCCTACGTTGGTCCTAGACGCCTCGTCACAGCCTGAGAAATAACTACACCTAAAGATAGAAATAGGAAAGCTATCTGCCCGGAGCAGAACCCCAAAGATAATAGAAAGCCCCCAAACATGTAATGGCGGTTAGACAAGAGGAAATACTGACACAGAAAGAAAATAGTATGAGCAAACGCTGGGGCCCAAACTATCTAAATAGAAAAGGATAGGAAGGGTACTTACCGCAATCTCAGAAAACCTGAAAAAACACCAACTCTACTAATTTCAAAATCACCTGAGATCACACGACCTCTACCACCTAAATTAGCTCTCTGGTGTAACAAAAACAAAACAGCAGCCACTGAAAAAAAACTGGAAAAAGCAAAAGTACAAAACACAGTGGCTGGACTAAACTGAGAGGGCACAAGCCCGGGAGGGGACCTGAAGGCCCCCACAGAAGTGCAGGACAAAATGCAAAAATATAGCAAAAACACAAAATAAGAAATTGTCTTATCTGATAGCAGGAGATGCAGACACGACACAGCAGGCTACAAGGGAAACTGGGAAAGAAGGATTCAGACCAGAACAATTGATCACCGGCAACCCTGATGGGAAATGACTCCCTTACATAAGACCAATCAGTAACACCTGATTCCCAGTCCTCACAATCCTCACTAGTACCGCTTGTAACCACCAGAGGGAGCCTCTGCTCAGAACTCAGCTCAAACCCATTCACAACAGTACCCCCCTTGAGGAGGGGTCACCGAACCCTCATTTGAGCAACCAGGTCGGTCAGGATGAGTTCTATGATACGCACGGATAAGTCTCCTAGCATGGATGTCCGAAGCAAACACCAAGAATTGTCTTCTGACCATAACCTCTCCATTTAACCAAATACTGGAGTCTTCGTCTAGAAAAAACGAGAATCCATATTTTCTCAACCACATACTCCAGATTGCCCTCAACCAAAACAGGGTCAGGAGGCACAGCAGCAGGAACCACTGGTCAACAAACCTCTTCAACAAGGACTTGTGGAACACGTTATGGATCTTAAATGTCCCTGGAAGAAGCAAACGAAAAGAAACAGGATTAATAATCTCCATGATCTTATAAGGTCCAATGAACCTAGGCTTAAAATTTAGGAGATGCTACTCTCATAGGAATATTCTTTGAGGACAACCAGACCAAGTCCCCCACTTTAAACCGAGGACCATCAGTCCTATGCCGGTTAGCAAACCGCTGGGCCTTCTCCTGAGAGAGGGACAACCTCTCCACTACCTGGTCCCAAATCTGCTGCATACGCTCAACAACAGAGTCAACACCTGGAAGACAGAAGCCTCCGTCTGTCCTGAGAAAATCGAGGGTGAAACCCAGAATTACAGAAAAACTGAGACATCAAAGTGGCAGAGCTTAGCCTATTATTAAGAGCAAACTCAGCCAAAGGCAAAAAAGAGACCCAGTCATCCTGATCAGCAGACACAAAGCATCTTAGATTAAGTCTCAAATGTCTGGTTTGTTCTCTCAGTTTGACCATTGGTCTGAGGATGAAATGCGAGGAGAAAGACAATTGAACACCCAGTTTAGAACAAAAAGTCCTCCAAAATCTGGAAAACAAATGGACTCCTCTGTCAGACACAATGTTCTCAGGAATGCCGTGTAAACGAACCACGTGCTGAAGGAACAACGCCACGAATTCAGAGGAGGAAGGCAACTTAGGTAATGGCACAAGATGTATCATCTTGGAAAACCTATCACAAATTACCCAGATGGTGGTCATTTCTGAGAAACAGGAAGATCGGAAATGAAATCCATAGAGATATGGGTCCATGGTCTCTTGGGCACAGGCAATGGCATCAACAAACCACTAGAGCGAGAGCAAGGCTTGGAGCGAGAGCAAGTCCCGCAGGATGCACAAAATCCTGACATCGCGAGACAGGTAGGCCCACCAAAAGGACCGACTAACCAAGTCTCTGGTACAAAATTCGGGATGCCCAGCCAATGCGGAACAATGAATCTCAGACATCACACTCTTTTTCCATTGGTCGGGACAAACAATTTTCCAACAGGGCAGCGCTCGGGCCTATCCTCCTGACACCCCTCCAGAGCAAGTCTCAAATTGGGCGAGATGGCGGAAAGAACTACACCCTCTTCAAAATAACAGAGGGATCAGATAGTCAGGAGAGTCCGCAAGGAAACTCCTCGAGAGGGCATCCGCCTTAACATTCTTAGTGCCAGGAAGAAAGGAAACCACAAAATTAAAACGTGTGAAAAACAAGGCCACCTGGCCTGTCTAGGATTGAGTCGCTTGGCAGATTCCAGATAGACCAGATTCTTATGGTCCGTAAGGACCACCACCTGATGTTTGGCTCCCTCCAGCCAATGTCTCCACTCTTCAAAAGCCCACTTCATGGCCAATAACTCCGATTACCCACGTCATAATTACGTTCAGTAGGAGAAAATTTTCGAGAGAAAAAGGCACAAGGGTTACTTTTAGAGGTCTTGGATCTTTTGGGACAAAACGGCACCTGCCCCAATTTCAGAGGCATCACCTCACCTGAAATGGCAGAGAAACATCAGGCTGCGTTAGAACAGGAGCAGAAGTGAATCTTGCTTAAGTTCCTGAAACGCAGAGATGCCTCAGGAGGCCAATTCACCACATCAGAACCCTTTCTGGTCAAATCAGTTATGGTTTTAACAATAACAGAGAAATTACCATAAATTTACGATAAAAATTGGCAAAACCCAAAAATCTCTGAAGAGCCTTTAATGAGTAGGTTGGACCCAATCACAGATGGCTGAACCTTGACCGGGTCCATTTCAATAAACGATGGGGACAAATGAATCCAGAAATGAGATTTCTGTCGCCAAAAAAGGCACTTTGATCCCTTCACAACAGAGTTCTCTCTCAAAATCTGGAATACAGTTTTGAACTGTTTCAATGAGAGTCCCGTCTTGAAAAAAATCAAGTATCATCCTAAACAATCAGAAAACTTGTCCACAAAATCCCTGAAAATGTCATTCATAAGGATGGAAGAGGAAGGGAGCATTAGTGGCCCAAAGGCTCACAAGGTACTCAAAATGCCCTTCAGGGGTGAAATGCCGTCTTCCATTCACCCCGGCTTAATGGAATAAGGTTATAGCCCCCTGAGGTCAAGCTTGGTAAACCAAGTAGGTTTTTCACCCTGGAAAACAGGTCAGAAATTTTAAGGGTAACGGGTTTTTGTTTTTCCAGTAATAGTTCAAGAGCGATAATCTACACGGCCTTAATGAACCATTTTTTTGGCCACAAAGAAAAAAAACCCGGGCCCCAAGGTGAAGAGGATGGTTGTATGACCTTCTCCGATTCCTTGATATAAGACCCGCATAGGTCTGTTCAGGTACAGACAAGTTTAAAAAGGCGACCTTTAGGGAATTTATACCGGCACTAATTCAAATAGCGCGTCATGCTCCTATGGGGAGGCAAGGATGTAGATTTCTTTCGCTAACCCATCAGAAAAAATCAAACAAAAGTCAGGAACATCCTCAGCCTGGGGGGAGGCGAAAAAAAAAGGAGTGTTGGTTTAAACATTGGCAGCCCCAACGGTTACAAAACCCCAGATTTCCAATCCAAAACAGGTTACGAGTGTAACAAAAGGGAAACCCAGCACTATAAGTCTGCGATTATATAGAACCAAAAATTTGCGCCTCCTGGTGATCGGTTAACCCTCATTTCACTGAGTGAAAATGGGGGTTTATTCTCGCCAAAGAGTAGAATCGATCCCCAGTAAGGAATAGACTTCTGTAGGGGTATCAAGGGAAAAACCCACAAGTTTAGCAAAATCATAATCCATCAGGTTAATTAGCTGCTCCAGAATCAACGAAAGCCTGAGCAGAAAAAATGAGGACAGAGAGCATACAGGTGACAGTTAACAAAAACTTGTTGAACATACCCAAGACAACCGGCGTGCAAAAACGTCTTCCCGCTTAGGGCAGCTGAAATAGCATGAGAGGATACCACGTAAAAAACATAACCCATTGCGCTTTCGAACTCATGACGCGTGCCCCAGACACCACTCATCACACTGCATGGGCTCAGCAGCTGGCTCCCAAGGCAACACCACTCCACGCTACTTCTCGCCACAAAAGTCTGTCATTTGAATCGCTTGACATAGAATCTTGGCCCAGAGGGGACAGAGAATCCCACATAAATCCTTTACAATTATCCGACGAACTTTCCGGAAAAGGGCCGCCAAAAGGTGTCATTATTTGGTCAGGACTGCCCACCTACGGAATCTTGACAGTATAATCAGGTCATCAGCCCTATTTAATGCCAACAAGCTTTTTCAGCTTCATCAGTGACATTAGGCTCTGTACAATAACCCCAAAGCCTGAAAAAATGCATCAAATCATCAAAAACAGGATCCCCGGGGTTAGGGAAAAAGCCCAATCCTGAGTCGGCGCAGGGAGAGATGATAATTTGAACCTGCTCGCTGCGTTCCGAGGATTAGATTTTAAGGCAAGAAACAATTTACAATTATTTTTGAAATTCTGAAACTTAGCTGTCCCCTAAAAAACAAATTGGATGGGGATCCTAGGTTCCACAACAGGAACCTAGCAAAGATATCAGAATATTGAACCATGCAAGCTGATCCACCGGCCAGACAACTGTGCAAACTCCATTGGGAGAAAAGTTTCCTCCCCAGCACCCAGAGATACGAGGGAAAAAAAAAAAAAAAAAAATGCAACAAGCGAAAAATATCTTGACAAAACTTTTCTTCCTTCAAAATATTTTTTCCCTTTGTGAGTCCATCAATTTTTATGGCCGGTGATACTGTTTGTTCGGTAGCTAGGGTGAGGTAAAAAAGGAAATACACCAGGCAGTTGGAATCTTGAGATTGCGTTCCTGATAACCACCGCAATAGAGGCAGCGTGGAGCGTTTTTTTTACGTTGGCCTAGACGCTCGTCACAGCCTGAGAAATAACTAACCTAAGATAGAAATAGGAAAGCTATCTGCCCCGGAGGCAGAACCCCAAGATAATAGAAAGCCCCCAAACATGTAATGGCGGTTGGACAAGAGGAAATACTGAACAGAAAGAAAATAGTTGGCAAAGCTGGGGCCCAAACTATCTAAAAAAGAAAAGGATAGAAAGGGTACTTACCGCAATCTCAGAAAACCCTGGAAAAAAAACACCAATTATAATTTCAAAATCCCTGGATACACGACTTACACCTAAATTAGTTCTTGGTTGTAAAAAAAACAAAACACAGCACGAAAAAAACTGAAAAGCAAAAGTACAAAACACAGGGGTGGACTAAAATGAGAGGGAAAAGCCCCCAGGGGGCCCTGAAGGCCCCCGAAGTGCAGGCCAAATGCAAAAATATTAGCAAAAACACAAAATAGAAATTGTTTATTGTGCAGGGATGCAGGACACGACACAGCAGGTACAAGGGAAATGGAAAGAAGGATTCAGACCAGAACAAATTGCACCGGCAACCTGATGGGGAAAAAAGACTCCTTACATAAGCCTTCAGACACCTATTCCCAGCCTCCAATCTCATGTCGTTGTAAACCACCAGAGGGAGCCTTGCTCAGAAACCATCTCAAACCCATTCAAAAACAGTAACCCCACTCCTGTTGTTTTCCACCTACCAATAAATTTCCCCTTTGTTGGTTCCCTTGTCTGTTGGATGAGCCTAGCAGTTGGGAGGGACATCATTTGTAGGGGGGATTGGGGTACGCCGCAGGACTAGAAGGTTTTTTCGCGGGAAAGAGGGCCATTTTGTTGGAGAATGTCCATCCCGGGCCTTGTTGAGCCAAAAGTCGCGGAAAACTGTTAATCCCGGTTGTGTGGGGCGACAACTGGTAGTTGTATTTCACCGCCAGTTTTTGTTCCTTGTACCAGTGGGGTGGTAGTTGGTGGAGTGGAGAGATTGTTGTTTTCTTGATAGTGGTTCCGGGGCTAATCTGGTTGACGCTCAGTTTGCCAGGTCAAGGTTTGCATTGAGGTATTGGTCAAAAACGTCCCTTATTCTCCATTGAGCCAGGCCTCCGGGCCAAGGTTGCTTTGTTCATGAGGTTTCATAACATTACCTTGGGTAGGGGCAAAAACATAGGGAACAATTTATTTGTTTGTGTTGGGGGTCTACCTACTCCATTGTGTTGGGACTTCCTTGGTTGGTTAACATAACCCTGTTATTGACAGTCCAGAGAATAAGCCAATGGGGTGAGTTTTGCAAAGCAACTGCATGAACACAGCATCAGTGCGGTCGTGCCTGTTAATTGCCTCCTTTTTTGGAGGTTTTGGGGATTTTTTTGAGGGGGGGTGTTCGGAGTTGCCTCCTCATCGGTGTATGACTGTCTTTATCTCCTTCCTGATGCTAAGTTGCTAAAGCTAGGTTGATAATCTTTTGGTCCTGAGAGGCAGGCTATGAAAGATTATATTTCTGAAAGTCTGGCCAAAGGGCATATTAGACCTTCTCTTCTCCAGTAGCCGCGGGGTTTTCTTTGTGAAGAAGAAAGATGGAGGCTACGCCCTTGCTTGGATTTCGCGAACTTAATCGGATTACTGTTCGAGTCCGTATCCACTCCCTCTTATTCTGATCTCTTCAATCAAATTGTTGGCGCCAAATGGTTCTCTAAATTGGATCTCAGGGGGGCGTTATAATCTGATTAGATAAAAGAGGGGGATGAGTGAAAACGGCGTTTAAACACGCCGGAGGGACATTATGAGAACCTTGTCATGCCTTTGGTCTGATACTGCCCAGCAGTATTCCAACATTTTGTTAATGACATTTTTCGTCACCTTGTGGGGCTGTTTGTGGTTGTATATTTGGACGACATTTTAATTTACTCGCCGATCTTGTGTCTCATCAGGAGCATGTGAGACAGGTGTTGCAGATCTTGCGAGACAATAAACTATCGCCAACTGGAGAAGTGGTATTTGCCGATACAGGAACTTCAGTTTTTGGGTTTTTTGGTGTCAGCCCGGTTTCGTATGGGACCCTGAAAAGGTGAGAGCAGTGCTTGAATGGGATCAGCCAGGGGATCTTAAGGCTCTGCACGTTTTTTTGGGGTTTGCTAACTACTACGGAAATTTATTTGTAATTTCTCATCGTCGTCAAACCTCTCACTGACATGACAAGAAAAGGGACGGATTTTTCTAAATGGTCGGACAAAGCTTGCCAAGCCTTTTCCTCTTTGAAGAAATGTTTTGCTTCGGCACCCGTTCTCATCCAACCAGATGCTCACAGCCGTTCGTTGTGGAGGTGGACGCGTCTGACGTAGGGGTGGGTGCAAATATTGTCCCAGGGTCCGTCCCTGGTAAATGGCATCCGTGCGCTTTCTTTTCTAAAAATTTGTCGTCCGCCGAAAGGAATTATGATATCGGCAATAGGGAACTTTTGGCCATTAAGTTGGCTTTTGAAGAATGGCGTCACTTTTTGGAGGGGGCAGTCCCCGGTCACGTCATTACTGATCAACAAGAACCTGCTGTATTTGGAATCTGCTAAGCGTCTGAATTCCAGACAAGCTCGATGGTCGTTGTTTTTTCAGGTTTAATTTTGTTGTCACTTATCGCCCTGGATCTAAGAATGTTAAGGCGGATGCCTTGTCTCGCAGTTTCCAGGGGCGGGAGGGAAAATGGATGACCGATTCCTATCCTTCAGGGGGGGTGGTAGTGTGGCTGTATGTTCTGAGCTTGAGGAGGAGGTGTTAGAGGCTCAGGGGGACGCCCCTGCAGGACCTCCAGGGAGACTGTTTGTCCCAAATCAGTTGAGACAAAGGTTATTGAGGCACATCATAATTCTGCTTTAGCAGGAATCCAGGGAGTAAGGCTACTTTAGATCTCCTTTCTCGCCGGTTTTGGTGGCCTAACGTTAATAAGATGTTTTAACTTTTGTCGCGTCCTGTGGGTTTTGTGCTCGCTCTAGACCCCTCATACCCGTCCGTCTGGGACCCTCTTACCCTTGAACTTCGGAGCGTCCATGGACTCATTTGTCTATGGACTTCATCACGGACCTTCCTCAGTCGTCAGGGAAGACTGTCATACTGGTGGTTTGTTGACAGGTTCAGTAAGATGGCACATTTCATTGCTCTTCCTGCCCTCCCTAATGCTAAAACTCTGGCGCAGGTGTTCATTGGGGGATTGGAGACTTCATGGGTTGCCTTCTGATGTGGTGTCAGAATAGGGGGTCTCAGTTTGTGTCCAAGTTTTGGAGGGCATTTTGTTTACGTCGGGGGATGCAATTGTCATTTTCCTCGGCTTTTTCTCGCAGACCAATGGTCAGACAGAGCGTCTGATTCAAAAGCCTAGAGATTACTTCGGTGTTTTGTCTCAGAGAACCAGGAGGGACTGGTCCTTTCTTGCCTTGGCAGAGTTCGCTCTTAACAACAGGCGGAGCGAGTCCACTGGTAAGTCCCGTTTTTTGGGGCATATGGTTTTCATCCCCAGTTTTGTACATTCAATGGGGGGGCCCTTCTGGGGTTCCTGAGGAGGAGCGTTTCTCGTCGTCACTTGCTTCAGTGTGGAGAGGTGTATTGAATAATCTGAGTGCTATGGGGGGAACGTTATAAACGTATGGCTGATAGGGGAGGAGTTTCTGGTCCAGATCTTAATGTGAACGATCTGGTATGGTTGTCTACCAGGAATATAAAACTTAAAGTTCCCTCCTGGGCTGGGCCCCAGATTCATCGGGCCGTACAGGATCGTTCCATAATTTTAAACTGTGGCATTTCGTCTGGACCTCCCTCTCGTTTTAAAATTCATAATGTGTTCCACAAGTCATACTTAAGAGGTACGTTGGCACCAGTCATACCATCACCTTACCTCCTCCTCCAGTGGTGGTCAATGGTAACTTGGAGTTTCAAGTGCAAAGATCATTGACTCACGTTGAATCGCGGGTCCCTTCAGTACTTGGTGCATGGAAGGGGTATGGTCAGAGGAGGAGGACGTGGGTTCCTGCGTCTGACATTAACGCAGATCGTTGGTGCGGACTTCCACAGAACTCACCCGGGCAAACCTGGCCTGAGGGTCCGGAGGCCCTCGTAGAAGGGGGGGTACTGTCATGTGTGCATCGCCACGAAGATCGTCGCGGTTTGCACATTCGACTTCTCACAGCTGAGTTGCTGTTTCTTTGTGTTTGGCAGTTAGGGAGTTAATTCTGTCTGTGCTCAGTTCTGGACTGGGTGCAGTTTCTTCCGGCTGCAATTAATTATTTTGTTGATTGGTTTCCTTTAAATCTCTGGTTGTCTGTGTTGGGATGTTGCCAGTGAAATTCTTCATGCAGACCACAGATAGGATTGTATCTGTATAGACTTAAGTTGAAGAGCTCCTTAGTTGTTTTAAAATCACTTGCTTAGAGTTTAATATCCCAGATTATTTATGTTCCTTCTGTGTTTGAGTGTGTATGCAAGTCTGTGTTTTCTCCAGTCTGTCTTATATGTCTAATCTGGTGTATTTAGCAGAGATCAGCCCATATCCCTTTGGTGGTAATCAGAATCCTTCTTTGGGACTGATTACAGGGTTCAGGGACTGATAGGAGACAGGGTTAGGCTGGAGACTTGGACTCTGAACCATTATCAGTACCTCCAAGGTGAGGGATTAGTTAGGACCCCAGTTTAGGGTCAGGTTAGACCCCGGTCCTCCTCTTTCCTTTGACAGTGTATCAAGTCCTCAAGATTAACTGAGTTCAACGGATATCGTGTCAGGTAAATCTATTCTATATTTCATGCTGTGTTGTAATCTATATGTTGTATAGGTGTTGTTCTTTTAAGAATAGTTTACGACATCGTACCATATCATAAGACCGCGTGACAACAGCTGGGAGAACTTCAAAGGGTTTTTTGGGCGTGTACAAGGCGAGTCAGGGGGTTATATAACTATTTATGGATGCAGTGCAGACATGAATAAGTGGTATATGACAAAAACTGTGGACAGGTTCCTTTAAGCTAGCTTGAAAATTATTCATTGGCAGACAGTGCCATGTGTAAATAAAAGATGTTGTTCTGATGGTATTCTATTGATTATAGAACCGGGGAGGGCAGTTATTTTCCCAAAGGACACGTGAGAGACCGTGACCATTGTGGAGGTCAAACCAATAGGCTGAAATGTTTTGCTTAATGATAATATTAACAAATTATTTTATATTAAATTGTATCACTTAATATTGATAAGAATTAAGTGTGTGACTAGTTATTACTGTTAATACATGCTATGATAGGGCTTATTGTAACTTGTATTCTTATCAGTAGCAACTGATCAAAATTATATAATTTTACTTTTAGACGTTTCTAAAAAACATAAATCATTGTCACGATTTCCACTCTGTTTCTGTCTTTTTATTACTTTGTGTCAGGGCTGTCAGTGCTGGATCTGTGCTGCAATCACCTGTGTTCATTTTCTTCGGTGGACGCCTTTTTTTACGCTTTAGGACAGTCTATGACGAACTGACAGGGTCAAGGTGGCAGAGACAAGGATCATGAACCTGACAAGGGGAACCGCACAGCAGAAGGACTTTGTACTGAGTTTCGTCAGTCTTCTTCTGAGGTCCTGTGGAATGACGCCAGCTCTTTCTCTTTCGGAGTTCTTAAGGACGCTCTGGCCTACATGCTCCACCTGGTTGTTTGGTGGAGGCCATGACTCAGGCTATCTGCATGGATCGGAGGATGCGGGAGAGACGCGAGGTGCAAAAGAGGCTCCATTTTGTACACTGGACCGGTTTGTGCACTGAGGTGGAACCTATGGAGGGTTGGTGCTGCAGCTCAAGGATTAAAGGGAGGAGAAGCCGGGGGAACTTGGACTTGTGGCCAAGCTGGACATTTCATAAAGAATTGCTTGGCATGACCTGCAGCAAACAAGCCGTCGGGAACGCCTAAAAGGGTATGCCACACTAAACAACATCGCTAACGGGATCGCTAAAAAAACGTCACTATTTAGCGATCCGTTAGCGATGTTGTTGTGTGCGGCTCTGCCAGCGACGAGCTTCTGCTGTGATCTCGCTCGTCGCTTGGAATCGTTCCGGACCCTATTTTCGTCGCTGGCGCCCCCTGGTAAGTATCTAATCGCAGGGTGGCACCTTTTTTTAGCGATTTAGCGGTACTTTTGTACCGCTAAAGTCGTTAAGGAGATCGCTAACCGCGATAGCGTCCTAACGATTATCGCTAAATTAGGTAGCTACTAGCGATATAGAAACAATCCCGCTAGCGATCTCATTAGTATGCGCGCTAACGAGACGCTAGCGGATTGTGTAGTGTGGCAGTACCTTAAGTCTGGGTGATTGTCAGACTTACAGGTACCCTTTTACTCCTCTGATAAGGTGTTGTTGAATGCTGAACTTCTTTTTAAGTTCGTGTCTGTTCACATTTGCCTTTATTGACTGTTGATCTGCTGCTAATTTCATTGTGCGGGACTGCTTCTGAAGTTAGGATTAGGGACAGTTAAGCTAGAAGCCCTATTCAATCGTGGCATTGACAGAACACCGTTGCTCAAAAAATTGTTCGATTAGTTACGGTGGAGTTCATACAAGGTTGAGTTCTTTCATATGGAAAATATCTCTGTTATGTTTTGGGACAATTTACCTGCTGGAATTGTGCTGGGTATTCCCTGTTGCGTACGAATAATCCGATTATGACTGGAATCGGAGAATATTGTCAAATGGAGTCCTTATTGTATTGAAAAAATGTCTTAATCTGTGGCATGTTTGTTCCGTTAGTCTGGAGGGTCTTCCGGAATACCTGAAAGACTTCGGAGATGTTTTTTCAGAAAAAGAGTCTGAGTATTACTCCTCACGCCCCTATGACTGTGCAATTAATCTAATTCCCAATGCTAAATTACCAAAGGCTCGCTTGTATAACTTGTCTTGCCATGAGCTGTCAGCCATGAAAGTGTATATTAGTGAGAGTTTCGAAAAGGTCATATTCGCCCTTCCTCATCGCCGGTAGCTGCCAGATTCTTTTTTGCTAAAAAGAAAGACTGAGGTCTTCGTCCCGCCTCGATTTCGAGAATTAAACAAAATAACGGTTAAAAAATACTTTATCCCTTCCACTTATCCCCGATCTATAAAATCAACTTTCTGGGGCCAAATGGTTTTCCAATGGATCTTTGAGGGGCATATAATTTATATGATTTCGTGATGGTGATGAGTGGAAGAAAAAATTTTTATGAATGATAATTTTTTGATTATATTGGGAGATTTATTGTGAGTTATTTGACATTCTGATTTTCTCACCTGACTGGATCACATCATAAACATGTCGTTTGGTTTTGCAAAGATTGAGGGATAATTGGTTGTTTGCTAAATTGAAAAATATACCTTTTTTTGTTCTAGAAATTCATTTTTGGGTTTCATTTGTGTCAGCCTCCGAGTTTAAGATGGATCCTGGGAAAGTTCAGGCCATTATTGATTGGGTCCAACCAGCGACCTTAAGGCTCTGCAGGCTTTTTTAGGGTTCGCAAATTATTACAGAAAATTAATTAGAGGATTTTCTCAGATTGTCAAGCCTCTTATGGACCTCACTCGTAAAGGGGCAGAGCTAAAGGTTGGGTTTTTGAAAATTTGGAAAAAATGTTTTATGTCTGCTCCTGTTCTTGTGCAACCAGACCTACAGAGGCCGTTTATTGTGGAGGTAGATGCTTTGAGGTTGGGCTTGTATTGTCTCAGGTCCTGAGACTTTAAACTAACTGCGACATGGCCTTCTTCTCTAAAAAATTTTCTCCTGCTGAGAGAAAACTATGATGTGGGTAATCGGGAGTTGCGGTTAAGTTGGCCTTTGAAGAGTGGAGCATTTTTTGGAGGGAGCTGTTCATCCAGTTACCGTGGTGATGGATCACAAAAATCTTGCTTACATTGAAACTGCCAAGCAGTTGACACCTAGATGGTCTTTATTTTTTTCACAATTCAATTTTTCTATTATGTTCAGACAGGGTCTAAGAGCGTGAAGGCGGATGCCCTGTCACTTAGTCTTCCTCCATTTTCCTCCTCGGGTGTTGTTATGGCCATGGTTTCCTCTGAGCTGGAAGCTGAAATCCATACTGCTCAGTCCTTGGCTCTTCCAATACCCCTGAATGCAGCTGTTTGCCTGTGTTATCTCTTGGAGGAATCCATAATTGTGTGTTGGTGGTCATCCTGGGGTCACTGCCACAGAGCAGTTGCTAGACTCTCTGGTGATCCGCTATGCATAAGGATATTAGAGATTTTGTGTCTGCTTGTGAAACTTTGTGCACGCGCCAAAGTACAGCATTGCCGGTGGCCGGGGAATTTGGTTCCTTGCCAATTCCAGAAAGACCATGGACTCATTTGTCCATGGATTTCATTTCAGATTTAAGGGGATGACTGCTATTTGGGTGGTAGTCTATCGCTTCAGCAAACAAGCTCACTTTGTCCCATTATCTGGATTACCAATGCTGAAACTCTCTCCAAATTGTTTATTGTAGATGTGGTATGATGCATGGGATTCTCTAAATTTATATTGATAGGGGTGTACAATTCGTCTCTAGATTTGGAGGACTTTCTGCAGAAAACTGGGGATTTGATTTGTCCTTTTCTTTGCTTATCACCAGAGAACTAACTTCAGACAGAGAGGAAAAATCAGTCTTTGGATCAAATTTTAAGATGTTCTGTCGCCAATCAGCAGGAGAATTGGTCTCATTTCTTCCGCTGGCTGGAGTTTGCCTTTAAAAGTCGGGTTATCTCTCAACTGGGACCTGCCGTTTTTCTGTAATTACGGGTTTCATCCTCATTTTGGTGAGTTTTCCAGGATAAGTTCCGGGTGTCCTGGGGTGGATGCCACCATTCAAGAGCAGGGGATGTTTGGAGGAAGGTTAAAAGAAGTTGGGGTGGTCAGCATCGGCAGAAGTGGAAGGCCGATAGGAGGCGCTCATCAGGGGTCGCCTTCAAAGTGGGAAATAAGGTATGGCTTTCCTTAAGAATATTAGTTGAAGGTGCCCTCGCTAAAGTTGGGTCTGATTCATTGGTTGTATGAAATTCTGGAGGTGGTCAATCCAGTTGCCTTCCGGTTTAAAGATTCCCTCGGTCTTCCGTATTTCTAATGTGTTCCACAAGTCGTTGTTGAAGGAATTTATTCCCCCTGTTCTGTCTTCCTCGCCCCACCTCCTCGGTTTCTATTAAGGGAGGCTTGGAATATGAGGTACAAAGAGTCATTGATTCCGAAAGGTCCGGAATTCCCTTCAATACCTGGTACATTGGAAGGGGTATGGACTGGGAACAATCCTGGGTTCCAGCTCTTCTGTAAGGGCTGGTCCAGGCCTTTCACGGAGGTTTCTGGGAAACCTGGGGGTCCGGTGGCCCCCCTTGAAGAGGGGGGGTAACTGTCACGATTTCCACTCGCTTCTGTCTTTTTGTGACTTTGTGTCAGGGCTGTCAGTCTGTGTGGGTCTGTGGCTGCAATCACCTGTGTTCATTTTCTTAATCAGGCTTCTACTTAGATGCTAGTTCATTTCCTTAGTGTCAATCGTTAACTTGCGTGCCTGTGGAACATTGATCGCTCTGTGCTGACCAGCTTGTTGGATTCTCTTCCTGGACTCAGACCCTTTGTTGTGACCTGACTTTGCTTGTGCCTGCTCCCTGTAAAACTGTTTTCTCTCTCTGGCTTTAATGACCTCGGCTCGTGCATTGGACATGTCTCTGACTTCCTTTGTCGTACTACACCATTTCCTCGACCTGACCTCGGATTGTTTGACATCCTTTACTTACAGTAAGTAGTATATATAATTTACTACCATGACTCGAGTCATAATTATATGCTCTGTTATTCAGCTCTGGACCCTGATCAACAGCTCCCCAAAAAACAGTATGATGTTGTACAGCTCCTTTTCATAGTGTTATCGCCCATAGCTTTCCACATTCATTATGATGGACCCCATCTCCACCCCACAGTATGATGCCCACACAGTGTGATGGCTCTACAGCCCCTAAGCAGTATTATCCCCTTTGGTTACCATACTCACTCACAGACCCTATGTACGGTATGGTGGCCCCACACTTTATGATGACTCCCACAGCCCTCCCTACCATGTAACGGTCCCACAAAGAGAAAAAATATGATGCCCCCTGTTTCTATCAAATACTGACTGACAAAAAACAAAAAAAAAAATATGGTACTACTTCCCTATCCGGTTACCCCAAAAGCACGCCACTCTGTCGATTGTGGATTGAGTCTTATGCGCAGGTGTAATCTAATGATTTATGCCTGCTAGCGAGCCTCAGCCCAAACAGGCTAAATTGATGGAAGAGGGAACCAAGGGCTTCCTGTTTGTTGCATTAAAATGTATATGAATCCTCAGTTTGCAGTGTTGAAAAGGATTATGCTGAGCAGGAGGATTGCGGTTGCCACTGTTTCCAGCATTGGTTGTCCCAATCCGGTAGGAAAGTTGGGGTTGGATGTGGTAACGGGCTGCAATTTGTCCAGGTTGACACAAAACTTCATTATAACATTTCTGTAAGCCTGTGTAAATGTCCGTAAGTTGGCTGTAGGGTTAAAAGGGCATTAAAGTGATTTTACAAGGCAGTTTTTTGCTTTTTGAGTTCTAAGGATGTAAAAGGGGCCGCGGGGCCAAGCCTGGAAGCTGGGGTGTTTTACCTTTGTAAGTTATTCTTCTAGGGTGTTCCCTTGTGAGGGAGCGTTCAGAGCAATTAGAGTCGGTCCAGAATCACGTCAAACGATTGCTTTATTTTCCTCTGGAACGCCATCAAGCACCATAGCCTTCTTAATTGTACCAGCAATACATTCTTCACAAGTTGCTTCTTCTTCTTGTACACCAGAAGGGACCACTAGTATTGACGGGACGAGGAACCGGTGAAAACGGCATTCAATTCTTCCCCTGGAGGCACTTCAATCCAGCTAAGAAAGACCCAATTTAGGTCGTCCACCCCTCTGTTTCCTCCTGGATTACTTTGATGGCCCACTCGCTTCTACGCTTCAGCACGACCTTTCTGCTGGGGTTTTTCCCATAGGGGGTTTCTTCCACTGGACTACTCACTTAAACCCCCCTTTTTGGGGCTCAATTTCCCCGGTGAATCCTTCACCGGCTTCTTCGGGGTTGTGCCCCCTTCTTCTACCCTTGTTCAGGGCCCAGGAAGGGACGTCTTCAAATGCAGGTCCACCCCGACTGACTCTGTAAGAGGAAGATTCCGACAGATTCCCGCTTGGAGGCAGTCTTTCCCTAGAACAAGTCCCTAACTTTGTCCCTATAGGACTGGATGTGTCAATGCCCCCCCTTAGTGCCAAGCCCCAAAACTGTTGAATCTTTTTAACGTTCTAACTAGACTCAACGTGCCCCATTAGTGATCCCTCGCAAAATTACGTTAACCCAAAAATTTATACATATCCTCCAGTGCCCCTCCTCTAGTGAGGCTGGAGCACTGACCCTATCATCAACCCCCACATATTATATTTTTATATATAATAACTTAAAGGATTGTTTAACAGATAAAATAATTATGGGGATGAAAAACCTTTAAGGGTTAATACCTTCATCCTTACTTGACCAATTAATTATGTTTTTCTATCAAAATTTACAACAATCAAAGGTCTTATCAAGCATCTTCATGAAGAACTAGAGGATGGATATATGAGCTAAGGGTCCTTAAATAATAACAAAAAGCTGAAAGTTTCAGTTTTAAAATTTCCATCTCCGCCACCACCACTTTAATGAGTCCAAATATAATTTTCATTTATTTTTTTAATTTGTTGCTGCTTAATTACAGGGCTAATTTCCAGGCATGGTTTTTTAGTAATTTTTTAAATAGTTTGATTGATTACACTTTCCTTTACAAGTTTTCTTTTTTTTTTTTAATTTCCCTGTGTTGGATTTAAACAGTCCAAAAATCCCTTTTATGAGTCCAGCCTTAAGGTGTAGTTTGGCATTCTACCAAGATGATCTGCGTGTGCGAACTGCAATGAGCCCACCAGAAAGGAGAGTGTTTGTCCTCAAGGGATTGAAAAAATTTTTTGGAATTTAAATGCGTGAATCATTTTTAAGTGTTTGTTCAGCTACTTTATTAGAATTTGTAAGTGATGGATGAATGATTTCAAAACTAATTGTGCTTGTTTCCATACTTGCAAAAATTTATTAAATTGGTTGGAAAGGAACGTGATTGATTACTTGAAAAAAAATAAAAACATGGCAAGGATCTGTAGTTTTATTAAATTTGCAGGTTTCTTGGAAAACTATATTCTGGATGTATATCTTTTACTTAAACTGTTATCTCCACAGAAAATTCTGAAACAGAAAAATTTCGCAAAATATCCGCAGAAGCAATAAACTGTGAATGTTGTTGAATAAATGCTGGGATTTGCCACACATTTCACCCCGTGTTGGGAAAGAAAGGATTTGTTGTGAAATTCGTAAGTTGGTGGTTTGTGGTGCATTTTCTTCGCACGGAATGGCAAAAAATGTTGAAGTCTTATGCCAGCTAATTTAATGACAATCCGAAGTTTTTGTGCCTTGATCAGTATTTTCCTTGAGTATTTGCAAACATGTTTTTTTGGGGCATGTCAGTTCTTTTTGGGATTAGTGTTTTTCACCCTTGATTCAATTGAGTCAGTCAAAACCCAGCAAAAAGCAGAATAAAATGTTTGAGATTTACTGAGTTTTTGTTTGGTTCTTTATGGGCTTCCTATGGGTTTCCGTGGTCACTGTGTGAAGCCGGGAAAAACACTGGTGTTGAGGTATGATTAGTGGTAATGCTACGCCGGAAGATCGTACCGCCGCAGGCGCTGATGGTCACCTGTCAGTGTGACTCCGGGATACTGTGACCCCGGTTAAAAAGCTTGCGCAACAGCAGGGGGTGATGAGAGAATACTCCTCACATGGTTGTCTGCTGTCATGTAACGTGATAGCGGAGCGTTGATGGGAAAAGTTTGTCTCTTGGCAGCAGGGCGTGTCAAACTAAAAAAAAAGTTAAATTATTAAATAAAATATTCAAATAAAATAAAAAAAATTTTTACTCATAAATAAATCCCTGATGATTGTCTCCTATAAAAAACGTAAATTAAAAAAAAAATATGCTGCAAAATAAAAAACCACCTATGCTCTCCTATCCGAGTAGTCAGTAATCGTTGCGTCGGCTTAGGTGTTTTGGGTAGGAAATTTGAATCCGCTTTCCAAAGACCACAGTTAATTATGTTTTTAAGGTGGGGGG